>CAEFZY010049843.1:0-35399 GCA_903066815.1 Brachyrhaphis roseni
GGATAATTTCCACGGCACACTTGACGATCACCCACGGCACACTAGTGTGCCGCGGCACAGTGGTTGAAAAACACTGATCTAGTGGACTGATAGTAGAAGTGCAGCAGCTGATGGCTTCCTCCAAGTACACCAACCGGCAGCATCAACGGTCACGAGGTCTGTGACGTGACGTAAACTGTGTGTCGTATGCGGAAGCGTCAGGGCTTTATGGACGTTTCGGGTAGTTCTACTCTCCTTTTCTGACTTTTATCGTTTATTATCGTCGTTTTGAAAGAGAGCGGGTTTATTTTCAGTCTGACGAAACGTTCAGATGATTTTGTCTGACATCCGGCGGCCACAGAGGTCGTGACGGCGGCAGAACCGGCAGAATGGACCCGAACCAGAGGAGGCCTCGTTGTTTACTGCAGAGCCACCAGTAAGGTTTTATTTCTCCACTAAAGTGATGGTGAGGATACTGGGAACATAAATATATGCTACTGGTCAACATGGAGGATAAATACAGCAGCAACGTTTTGTCTGGAGGGAAACTGGGAATGGTGGAAGTTCCTGATTCAAGGTAACATCTGTTTATTTTATTCATTAAATTAATTTGAATACATCTTTTATTTCCTGACTCATTTTATCAAACTTATTTATTTTCCTTGACGCCAGGTTAATTTATTGAAATTCAGAAGTTTGCTTACATTTCTGATAGTAAATAAAGGAACTTTGCCTCTGAATGTTTCGTATTTTTAACTATTAAACTCTTATAATGTGTTCTGAAACAGTTTATCTAATTTGTCTCCATTTATGTAATTTATGCTGTTTATCCCGGCAGGTTAACCAGATACATTGTTCTGCTGATCCTCTCAAAGATCCTGAAGGTTTTAGGTATTTTTGAATCGTATGATATCCTGAAAGTCGTTCATATAGTTCAGTTCATCTTCATACTAAAGTTAGGGTGAGTAACTTTCCTCCTCTGATTCATGTTTGAATGATTTAGTATTTATGTTATATTAAGAACATAAATGTTTTTGTTTGTTTTGTAGGAGTGCTGTTATTCTGCTTGTCTTTCAAAAACCCTTTTCTTCTGGGAAAGTCATCTCAAAGCGGCAGGTTTGTTGGATTCTTATTTTATTGCTTGTTTTTCTCAATTTGCACTAGTAAACTTCTAAAAAGTGTGGCAGGCATTTATAGTCAGCCTCTATTGATCTGTATTTTGTACAACTTCATCTAGAGACAAACAACAATTTTCAACAATTACTTCTTTTTTTATAAAGTTTCTTTCTCCAGGATTTCGGGATTGTTTTTGAAATTTTTTTGCAATTAAAGTCGATAATTTTGTGGTGCTACTTTTTAATTTTTGACATTTTGTCGTCATTATTTGGAAAAATCCATATGTAGATTTTTCCAAAATCTACATATGGAAGGAAAAGATGAGCAAATCAAGGAAGGCAGGGTCACCTATGTAGTAAACTAGAATATACTGCCACCTGCAGGTTGGAGGTAGCATCACTTAAATTCAGTATTTTTCCACAATTTTCACAGAAGTTTTTAATTTATAGTATGGGAGAAATATCTTGTTTAATTTTCAGATTATTTCATTTTTAACTTGAACTTTTTCATCAATATTAAGGAATTATTGACTTAAAACAAACTTCTATTTTCTGTCGAAAAGTTTGTTGTAAGTTAGTTTTATTTTATTTCAAGTGAACTAAGATATTTGCACTAAAAACTAGACCAAATATATATTTTTAAATATGAACCTGTTATGATGAATACAATTTTTTTCCTCTGTTTTAGTGGATAAAGTTGGTTAAACATGCTGTTTTCAGCTGCGTTATTTCCCTCCTGGGTTTCTTTGGTCTCACTCTCTGTGGACCTTTAAGGTACATTTTTACATTACTTCAATATATTCTCACATTGTTTCCCCTGCATGATGTCTAATTGCAACAGTTATGATTATTTAACTCCTAAGATGCATTTTTTTAAATATTAATTGTTTATGTTTCAGGACTTTGCTGCTTTTCGAGCACAGTGACGTTGTGGTCGTCGCTCTGCTCGGCGTTCTCTTCACTAACTCAGGAGGCGGACCGTCCAAGGTTACTAGATTTGTTTTTGATTTTTAGTTTGTTTTTGATTAGAAATGAGTCGGACATCTCTTAAACACAACAGTTAAAAAGGAGAGCTAACTTGGAAACAATAATTTATGTTTTGAATTTAGATTAAATTTATCTTTGTTGGAGTAACATTTATTAAAGATCTTTTTCTATCTAGTTATTAATCAATTAAAAAAAAATAATCAACTGATCAGGCCAACACTTTATTAACGCTAAATCAAGCAGAAAGAACTGAGTTTTCAAATGTTTGTCAGAATGTGCTAATTTTTTATTTGATTAATTAATCATCAGTGTAATCAATAGAATAATCAATTGTTAGTTGGAGCCCTAAATTACGAGAATAGGCGCAATTTTGAGAGAACAGTTTGTCATATGACAAAAAGTTCTAATATTACTAGAATAAAGTCGTACTAATATGAGAATAAAGTCATAAAACAAAATAATTATTTCTCTGATACTCTGTCATAGTTATTAGGTGATGAATGTCATATTTTTTACGACATAATTTCATTTATTCATTTATTTAATCTTATATTTTCATTGTCAAATGGACCCAGGTAGAACGTAGCTTGAAGCGCCCTCTAGGGGCCAGAAATGACGCTGCGTTCTTGCTGCTGATGAATGGATGTGTAGCTCTGACTGGATCCAGGTACCTGAACCGGTTCTGGTTACCTGAGCAGCTTTTTCTGTGGTTTCCTGCAGACCAGAGGAGCAGCTTTGTTCATCATCGCTGTGATTTGCCTCCTGCTCTTTGATAACGACCATCTGATGGCGAAGATGGGAGATCATCACCGTATCCTTTCACCCAGAGTTTAGGCTTCAGTCTGGTTTCACTGGTGGTTCTGTTCAGGCCTTGACTGGAGCCGTAACGCAGCGGAGGGACACCATGACAGCGCGCTCACACACTTCCTCTACACGGCCATTTCTCTGTTAGGAGTCGCAGATCACAAGGTGAGGAAAGCTTCTTCTTCTTCTCTACATTTAGTGCAGCACATTCCTGTAAAAACCTTTCAGGTGGCTACAAGTATTGATCTACCTTGAATTTCAGGAAGATCAACATTTTTCAAGATGTCCGCCATTTTGAGCACTTTATCGCTAGCGTCTGCTAATTCTTTGTGTTTAATGGCTTAGCACTAGCATAGGTGTGACTCTAGTTTAGTCAATTAGTGGTTAGTGAAGCTAATGTTTTGGTTAGCTGTGCTGATTTTAATAGATATTCTCTATTACAACCATGGCGGCCATTTTAAAAAATCACAACTTCATCATTAAATGTGATTACTATGGGTCTAAATATGGATTATTTGAAACCAAAATTGTGTATATGTGATAAATATTGGTCAAAAATAAATCCCTTCTTGACCATGGCGGCCATCTTGAATTTTTCAGGGTTTTTCAATCAAAGTGAGGGAACATCGAGTCAGATGTTCTTGTATGTTGTTTGTGAGGATGTTTGCGTTGTTTCCTCCGCTCCGCCTGCAGGGCGGCGTAGTTCTGCTGGTGGTGTCGCTCTGCCTGAAGGTCGGCTTCCACACGGCGTCCAGGAAACTGTCGGTGGAGATCGGCGGAGCCAAGCGGCTCTACGCGCTCGACAACCTGCTGTCCGCCGCCGTGATGCTGCCCTGGGCCGCCGTCCTGACCGCCACCACCGAGGTGACGAGCCGGGAGAGTTAGGGGCGATCAAAGAGGCACTGCAGGAAGAAAGAGAGGAAGATGGAAAACATCCGTCCTTTCATTCATTATTACTCCTGTCCTTCTTCTTTCCTTTTACTTTTATTCTTCCTTCCTTCTTTTCTTCCATCTTTACATCACTCCTTTCCTTATTCCCTGAAGTTATTCATCCCTAAATCTTCTCATCTATCCTTTGTTAATCCGTTCAAACTTTCTTTTAAGGGAAGGAATTTATTTGAACTCAAATAAAAAAATAATAGATTATATTTTAATTGAAAATCATCAGAAAAACAGACAAAAATCTCCATTTATTTATTCATATAAACAATAAATTTTCAGACAAAAAAGTAAATATTTTCCACATTCAGTTTTTCAGATTTTTATTTATTATTTTGACACTCAGTAGATTAATTTAATCAGACTTATTCTATGTATTTTAAAAACATTTATAAACATAATTTAATAATGTTTTTCTATATTTTGTTCTGCAGAGTAAAGTGGACTCCTGGTCTTCGCTCGCCGTTCCGTTCGCCATGATCATCTTCTCCGTCGTGATCCTGGAGTTTTACGTCGAAGCCGTCTGCAGCGCCAAGATGGAGGCTCCGCGCTGCGCCCGCTACGCCGCCTTCGCCCTCTTCCCGGCCGCACTGGCGCTGGCCAACTTCTGGCCCGGTCCGCTGCGCCGACCGCCGCCGCAGCTCGCCACCGAGCACGTGCTCTCCGGCGGAGTCATCGTCAGCGCCGTCTTCTTCATCATGGGTGGGTGACGAACGGAGGCAGAACCGGCCGTTCCTCAGTTCGTCCTCTGACCGCCGCTCTGTCCCCCGCAGCCTCCAGCATCCTGACGGCGCCGTCCAAGAAGGGGCAGAAGGGAACGCTGGTGGGCTACTCGCCTGAGGGGACGCCGCTGTATAACTTCATGGGCGACGCCCTGCAGCACACGTCGCAGTCGCTGCCGCGCTTCATCAAGGATTCGCTCAAACAGATCCTGGAGGAATACGACTCCCGGCAGATCTTCTACTTCCTGTGTCTCAACCTGGTAGGTCGACCAAAGACGACGAGACACTCACAGGAAAATACAAGCAAAGATCGAAATGGTGCAAGGGTCAAGGGTCGCACCATTAAAGTCGTAACGATGCGAGACTGAAGTCAGAAATATAAAGATAAAATCATACGATAAACATTATGAGAATAAATCAAGGTATCATTGCTAACGATGCTAAGTTGTCTTAGCTGTATGAGGTTTAAAGTGTTTGACCTGAAGTTCACCTCCATGCCTTCAGTTTGATTGTGACGCTGTTAAAATCACCATAGCAACCAGAGTTGTTCATGGTTTTCCGCAGGCCTTCACGTTCGTGGAGCTGTTCTACGGCGTTTGGACCAACAGCCTGGGTCTGATCTCTGACGGCTTCCACATGCTGTTCGACTGCTCCGCTCTGGTTCTGGGCCTGTTCGCCGCCCTCATGACCCGCTGGAAGGCCACCAGGATCTTCTCCTACGGGTAAAACCCACCGAGGAGCGCCGCCACTGCCGCAGTTCTACGGCACCACATTAGGGCCATAGGACACATTAAGAGAAAATCTCTGCCAAAAAAATCTGAAATCTTGCTCAAATATGTTTAAAATAAATGGCAAATTTCTGAGTTTTAAAAGTCAAATATTTGCGAGAAAAAAACTGAGTAATTTTGAGAATTTTTCAGAATTTCTAAAAGTTGAAAATATGCAACTTTTTGACATTTTTGACTTTTGATTGAGCTCAAAATTTCTGACATTTTTCTATCAAATTTTGAGATCAATCTCAAAAATGTGGAAAAAACAGAAATTCCTGAGCTGCAATAGTCAGAAATTTGTTAGAAAAAAAAGAAAATTTCAGAGTTTGAAAACTCAAATAATTTGCCATAAATAGGAAATTTCTGAACACCAAAAGTGAAAATTTGGTAGAAATGTTGAGATTAATCTCAGAAATTTTCTTGAAAAACTTTGGAAATCTGCTTCTAAAATGTACAATTTTCAACTTGAAACATTTTTTTTTCTAAAAAAAAATGTTTTTCTTGCATCTTCTAAAATACTTTTTAAGATCAAATTTCCTTTTTTTTTTTTGTAGGAAATTTCTGAGATTAATTTGAAAATTTAAAATGTTTTTTTGCAATTTTTTTTACTGTCAGCTCAGAAAGTTCCTCATTTTTATCTAAAAAATTAAAAAAAAATTGTATCAGAAATGACTCCTTTTCCCTCCGTTTGTCCCTAATGCTGTGCCGTAGTTTTCAGGTCTGGTGGGTTTTGGTCTTGCAGGTACGGCCGCGTGGAGATCCTGTCTGGGTTCATCAACGGCCTCTTCCTCATGGTCATCGCCTTCTTCGTGTTCGTGGAGTCGGTCACCCGCCTGCTGGATCCTCCCAACATAAACACCGACATGCTGACCGTGAGTTTTCCCTCCACGGCACGAAGCTTTTATCAACACAAACTCCGGATAAAAAGCCAAAATAAACTGAGTCCGGAGTGAAAACAGTCGGGTTTGTTCTGGTTCTGGAAGAACTTTGTTGGATCAGCAAAGTAAACACAGTGGGGTGATTTAATCTCCTCAGGATGTTTGACAGAAAATTTTATTGTTGTTGTTGTTATTAGCAAACAGGATTTAAAGAAGAGAAGTTTGGGTCAGGGTGGCCTTCAGAACCAGACCTGATCCGGTCCAAATGGAGCTCTGATTTGGAGAAGAGCTTTATGAATGAATGAATGAATGTGTGAGAGTGAAAAGAGTTGGTGTCACAACTGTCTTCAATACGTTTTAACACGTTCGCTGCTCTGGATGAGGAAACAAACGGTTCTCAGGTCAGACGGATCGGGTTTAATTGGACCTCAGATCTGAAGTTTGTCTGGATCAGGTTACAGGTCACTGCAACCTGCAAACAGCCAGATCCACTTAGAGCTCAGACACAAACTACGGAAGACAATTAGAGCCACTGAAAAAACAACTATTCTAACTTTAATCTCTGAATTCAGTTGTCACTGAATTTACTTTTTTCCTAGAATTTTGTCCTTTTTTTCTGATTTTTTATGTTTTTTTCTCTGAATTCTGATTTAATCAGAATTTTTTCTCTTTTTTAACAAAGAATTCTGCCTGTTTTTTTGTCTGATTTTTAAAATTTTTTCTCCAAATTCTGATTTTAGTCTAAAAATTCTGGCATTTTTCTCCAAATTCCAATTTAATCTCAGAATTTTTACTCTTTTTTTCTTGAATTTTGACCTTCTTTCTCTGAAATCTGACTGTAATCTCGAAATTCTGTCGTTTTTCTCAGAATTTAGTTTCTTGTCTCCAATTTCTGTCATTTGATCCCAGAAGATTAAAGTCAGAATTCTGAGAAAAGGACAGATTATTATTTTTTTTTTTCAGTGGCTCTAATCCTCGTTCATCTAAAACGATAATTTGTCGTTTCTGCAGCCGGTGTCTGTTGGCGGTCTGCTGGTCAACCTGGTGGGAATCTGCGCCTTCAGCCACGCCCACTCCCACGGCGGCAAAAGCTGCTCCTCTCACGACCATGGACACTCGCATCACGGCCACGCCCACGGCGAGCACAGCCACGCCCATGGAGGACACGGACACGCCCACGGCGGACACGGTCACGCCCACTCCCACGGCTCGGGCAGCAGAGGAATGAACGCCAACATGCGAGGTTTGTCGCTGCGGCGCAGAGACGTTGGTGGAAACATGATAATTCTGAGTTTGTTTTGTTCCTTGCAGGAGTTTTCCTCCACGTTCTGGCCGACACTCTGGGCAGCGTCGGCGTCATCATCTCCACCATCCTCATCCGGCAGTTCGGCTGGCTGATCGCCGACCCGATTTGCTCGCTCTTCATCGCCACGCTCATTTTCCTGAGCGTCATCCCGCTGCTGAAGGACGCCTGCGAGGTTCTCCTCCTGCGAACTCCTCCGGAACAAGAGAAGGATCTGAACAGCGCGCTGGAGAAGGTGAGGAGGCCCAGATCCTCACATCTTAAACCAAAGTTTAAGATTATAGCAACAAGATGAGAGTTTCCAACACATCATTTCAGTTGAAAGAAGAAACTGGAGTTAATTCTTCTAGGATTATGCAGAATTAAACTAAACGTAAACTAAAGTTACAGCGAAATATCAAAATGGTATTTAGCAAAAGCTAAGTCTAAAGCGCTACGCCAGCATGTTAAGTGGAGGCTAAAGCTAAAGTGTTGTACTAAGTATTAAGAAGAAAGTAGCGCTAAATGCTACCGCAATGTTGTATTTAGAAGAAGCTAGTGCTAAAACACTTTACCAACATGGTAATTATCATGACTTCTTCAATGATTTTGTCCTGTTGCAGATTGAGAAGATTGAAGGAGTTCTGTCGTACAGAGACCCTCATTTCTGGAGGCATTCGGCCAACATGATCGCCGGAACCGTCCACCTGCAGGTCATGTCAGACGTGGTGGAACAGCGGATCATCCAGCAGGTCGGCTCAAACCAGTTTCCTTCCACAGCTTCAATTATTATCACAGATTATTTTGTGCGACGTGATTATCTGACTGTGGCGTCTCCGCGTCTTCAGGTGACGGCCATCTTGAAAGACGCCGGGGTGAACAATCTGTCGGTCCAGGTGGAAAAGGAGGCGTACTTCCAGCACATGTCAGGACTCAGCACCGGCTTTCAGGACGTTCTGGCCATGACGCAGCAGATGGCGTCCATGAAATACCAGAACGACGGGACTCTCATCATGTAGCGCCGCCTAAAGACTCACAGAAAAACCCTACAGATGTACAGTTTGTGTAATAAATCTGAATATGATGGTTTCATATTCTGGTTCTGACGATTCCTGCACGTTTTATTTCAAAATGTGACAACAAACAATCTTATTTAACGACATTCTTGGGTTTATTTAAGCGACGAGCATTAATCTAATGCATATAAGTGTGAAGGAAAACACCGTCTGACACCCTGTGGTGCATCAGTGCAGAGAGAAAGCCTGATAGATCTGATATGTTGCCCCATTCAAAACTGAATTTCTTTAATCTACATGTTCCGGCTGACATGTAGGCGTCAACAACGCTTCAGGTTGTCTAATGTGCAAAAATAAAAAGTGAGGAAAGTGGAGGGTTCATGCATCCTACTGCAGATATTTCTACTCGATCTCGTTGGAGTTTCCCACGGCGACGCCGACCTCCGTCTCTGCTGGAAAACAGAGAGGAGTCAGGAATATAATCTCAGATTATTTGATGTATTTGAGAGGGAGAGGGTCACCTGGGCAAGGACCGCTGTCCAACATGATGTCATCGATGGCGATGTCGCTCCTGACTGAAGAACCGCGCGTCGCTTCAAACACAATCTGGAAAATAAACACAATTAAATCCTTTTTGGAAAACTAAACTAAATTATAAAACTAAACTTTTACTCTAATCCAACTTTAAAATAATACAGGCTGAGATAATTGAGGTATATTTTAGCTAAAATAGGTTTATTTTGCTTAATTAAATCAACACTGCTGAAGCTAATCTCCATTGAATTAATATGAACTAATATGAGACTAAAAAAACAAAACAAGTGATTTCAAACTAAGGGAAAAATGGAATCTAACATAATAAAAAAGTAACCTAAACAGTGATTATATAAATTAAATAAGCTTTGACACTGGTTTAACACACTAAATTATAATAAATTAAGCCATGCAAACATAATTTATATTGACCGAAACTAAAAACAACTCAAAAACATACTAAATCAATATTTTAGTTTGAGTCTAACATTTTTAAAATTAAATCAAATGAAAAATGTTAGACATAAACCAAGGGTTAAGATTAACTAGACTAACATTTGCTAAGAGAAAATTTAGATACTGTGAACTAAGTTAAACTTAACTCTGCTAACAGCCAAGTTAAACTTAGCTACGCTAACAGAATTTGAATGAGAATGAACTAAAGAAGCTAAATTTAACTAAAACAAGAAAATTTAAGTTAAGATTATCCAAGAAGTGCTAAGATTTGCTAAAATAATACATTAAGTTAGCCTTATAAAGATGAGAACGGCTAAGCTAAGCTAATGTAAACTGGAATTAGAACAAGCTGGACTTAAGTAAACTAAAGGCTAAGCTAGGATATTTTAGCTTAAGCTAACATGTTTGGATAGAAACTGAAGTTTGGGACGATTCATGACTTCTGGATTTTGTCTAGTTTTAAAAAATCAGATTTTCTTTTCACTTGTCCTCTTTTTCTTTTTCCAACTGCGTGATCATTTTAAACCTCTGGATGAAACAGGGAACCATTTACGGCTGATGTTTGGCTTCACTTCCATGTGATGATGGATAAATGGGAGTAAGAATCCAAAATTATCTCCTTATCTGGGTTAAAGTCATGGCAGCAGCTCAAATGTTGTCATCATTGTTTTCTAGTTTCACCATCTTTCATTCTGTCTGTTTAGATTCTACTACAGAAGAGAGATGATGATGATGATGATGATGATGAAGAAGAAAAAGTGACTTCAGGCCCAAAATGTTTCCATTAATTCAACCTGAAAACTTTAACAACCTACACGATGTTTATTTACAGCAGCTTCTGTTGCTTTCAGAAAGAAAATAACAATATTGATTCAATAAACTCATAAGTTATTGGAAATACTTTGTATTTGCCTAAACAGGGCCAGTCAAAGCTTTTTGGGGGCCCTAAGCAGATTTTCATTTGGGGTCCCTCAGGCCAACACAAGATGCTTTATGATTCCTAAGCTACTCTGCTACTATCATTAGCATCATTTTATCATACCAGTGTTATTAGAGTCATTTATTTTATTTTAACATAACAGGAACAGCAAACTAAACAATAATTGTTTGGATTTTGAGACAACTCAGATTAATTATAACTACTGTTTGCACCAATGCGTTAATATCACTGCTAAATATAATTTTATTCATAATCCAAAAGTACATATATGTATTATGTTATATAATTAATTAATGAATTATGCAAAGTATAGAAGTATTACCATGGAAAACATGAATCATCCTTAATGTATAGATATATATTACTGCATATATTTGAATATAAGTACATGTATATATACTTTTTGTTTCTTTTTACATGTTAAGGGGACTAAAATATATTTATTTTATTTTATTCGGCTCAATAAATCAACAATAAGAGGATTTATTTCGGTCTCACCTGATGGTGACTCTGGCTCTGGTATTCCACTTGAGCTCTCAGCCAGGCGATGCTTTGCTCGCCGCTCCGTTGCCATAGCAACACTTCCTCTCCGTCCTTGTCGGCGAGCACCCAGAGCTTCCCGGTTCCCGACCCGTACATGTGGTAGAAGAACCGGAGACACTGAGGGCCCCGGGTTCCCCGGACAGGACGGGACCGCAGCCGCGCGCTCTGACCCGGCAGCATGGGCGACGCCTCGATGTACATGTAGTACCCTGTCGCAGGCAGAGGGGGCGCTGTCTGAGGGATGCCGCTGCCGCAACAGGAAACAGGAAGTGATGGGAGGTGACCTCACCGAGTCCTGTGGTGTGGTCCCCTCTGGGGCCCGTGTAGGAAGTGGGAGTGGGGCCCCTCCTCTGGTGCCAGGCGGCAGCGTCCCTGTGTTTGTCCTGGGAGTATCCGCAGAGTCCGGCCTCGAAGTCACAGCGTCCAGGCAGCGGCGCGGACAGGAAGCCTGAGACAGGAGAAACCAGGTGATTGGTTCGACCGTGAGAAAGAATCCAGCAGCTGCTGGTGGAGAATAAAACTACTGACTGATACACTGTTTACCTGGAAGAAAGTATTTCACTTACAAAATGTAGAATAAATACAAATGTTTAAGACATTTTAAAAAAATAAACTAATTACTCCAATAAAAGAAATTTAAAGGTACAAAATAAAACAAATTATAAAGAAACTGTTTGCTTAAAAAAAATGTTAAAAATTGAAAAAATAAACTTTTTACCTGAAAAAGATAGCTAAAAAAAATAAAACTAAAAGCAAAAAAAAACAGAACAAAACAAATAAAAAATAAAAAAAACTGCATAAAAAAAAAAGTAAAAAATGAGTATATAATAACGAATAATAATAAATGTTTACCTGACAAGTATTTGCCTAAAAACACCCCAAGTTAACAAAAACAAATTAAAATATAAAAATTTTAAAAATTAGTATTTAAACTTTAAAATGAACATAAATCCTCTGCAGTCTGTTGGGAGAGACAGACGTTGTTACCGGCCGTCAGCTGACAGTCTCCCAGGTTCAGGCTGATGTCGTCCAGCGCCACGGAGCCGCAGTCCCAGAAACTCCTGCAGGTGCTGACGAACGCCATCTGAAGGAGACAAACAGGAAGTGAGACGCTTCTCCCTCTGGCTGCTGACCAATCAGTGATCTGCTTCAGATCAGTGGAGCTTTTAGCTTAGAGGAAAGATATGAAGCAGAAATGTTAAAATGTCTGTTGGTTCTTTAGTCCATCTGTGAAACTTGTTTAGAAATTTATTTCATTGATTTTCAGGCATCATTGGCTTTGATTTATGTATCAAAGTTCAAACATTTTTACATTTCTAGATTCAAACTATAAAATGGATGAAAGCTTTGGAAAATATATTTTTCCAAACTTCCACTCTTCAGTTATTCTCCAGGAATTCTGCCCATTTTTTCCATTTGTTTTATTTTCATTGCTTTTCCAACTTTAATCCAAAGTTCCTGTGTTTTTTCTCTCATGTTATTATTTTGTTTTATTCTGTTCATTCCTCTCCAGCAGTCAGGACTCATGTTCCCGTGGTTTTTCCCTCCCTCCAATCTCTCTCTGTTTATTCTTCCACATGCGGTTCCCTCTTGTCCTCCACTGACCTTCGCCGGCTGCGACGTCTGGAAGGTCACGTCTGCTGAGATCCAGATTCCCCTGGACTTTTCGGCCTGGGTCCAGATCTTCTCCTGCCGGCCTCCCTGCTGCAGCAGGTAAACCACCAGCGCCTGCTCCGTCTGGTTGAAACCTGCCACAGTTTTCATTCAGATTCCTGCAAACCGTTCACACCAGAGAGACTTCACAGCCGGAGTCGGATCACCTCTCAGAGAGAAGTAGAACCTGAGGCAGAACCTGGTGTTCCCCGGCAGGATGGGACTGATCACGCTGCTAACGTAGCCGGAGCGCGGGCCCAGCCGGGAGTGAGCCAACAGGAAGGACCCTGGTGGGAGAAGACCGGATTTATTTCCTTGTGAGTTTCCAACTGCAGAACATCGGCATCTCATAAGAACTGCGTTGGTTTTGGAGCTAAGAAAGAATTTGTTTCTATTCCTCTCTGACAAAACTCCTTTAAACTGAAGGAAAAAGTATGAAACTGGTGAGCACACTTCTGCTAATCCGCTAATAGCAAAACTAAATTTAGCTTAGCATTTTTGCTAACTTTAAAAATTTTTGTGCAATTATTTCCCCCCAAAATTAAGATAAGTGGAATTATTTTTGTACATTTTCAGTTGAATAAAGTTTTGGTTATTGACTGTTAAGATTTCCTTGATAGCCGCTCTTATTTTGAAGTTGGTGGGGATTGTTAACGCAGTGGTTCCATTTCCTCTCTTCCTTCCCCCCGATTTCTTTATTAAAACCAAACAACCTACAGGAGTAAAATAAAACCAACAGTAAAGAAGATAAAAACATAAATCGATACCTAAAGTCTTTACAGAACATGGATATCAACGTAGTTGAAGCTTTAGCGTTAGCTTCCGCTACATAGCAAGTTGATAAAGCGCTTTAGGATTAACTGAGGCTAAATACCATGTTAATAAATCAGTCTAGCATTAGCTTCCACTAAATACAACGTTAATATAGCTTTTAGCATTAGCCTGTACTAACTAACATGTTGATATAACACTTTAGCATTAGCTTCAACTAAATACTATGTTGAAATAGGTCTTTAGCGTTAGCGTAACTAATATTTCTGATTAGTTAGTGTTGCCCACCACTGCACATTATTTCATTTTAATTAAATGTAATTAACATATGTCACCATCCATGTTGTGCTAAATCTGAAAGGTGTGGTGCAACATCTCATTAAGTCGTGTTTGCAGTTTTCTCTCACCTGCTCCAGTGGTGTGGTCTCCATTCCTGAATATGTTGGGTTTCACCGACACTCTTCTCCAAGACGATGCGACACTCCGGTCCTGGGTGTAGAGGCAGAGACCAGATTCAAAATCACAGTTGGCGATGGACGGATCGAAGGTTGGCTCTGTGGAAGTAATGCCAGGGATCAGCATGTTGACACTCTGGGAGAAATGATTTCTGCGGCTCTCCCTGTGTTTTGTTGGCTTGTTGGGATTCATGATGAAGACAGAAGTCACAGCTCACCTGAGTCTTTGTTACAAAACTCTGGAGAAAAGGAAATGTCGTCCAGAGCAACATGTCCGCCTCTCTGGCTGTTAAAGCCCACTTCAAAAACCACCTGGAGGTCAGAGAGACAAACAGAAACCCATAAATAAAGCTGCATGTCAGCTTTTCCACAAATCTGACAAATATTACAAGTTTCCTGTGTGCATATTTTATGTATTCATTGCAACCAGAGCAGAAGGAAATGTGGATTTACTGTAAGAAATGAGGAGAGTGAGACATTATGTGTCTCTGCTCTTCAGTCCAGTTAGCAGTGGACAGAACCAGAGACTCTTCATGGACAGAGGAGAGACTGGTTGAGTTTTATCTGGTTTCTGTGGCTCTGCCAGGATGAGAATCAGCTCCAGTCATTTGGGATTGATAAGATTTCAGATATCTTGTATTTCATTTCCACTGAGTGTCCAATGAGCACCACAGAGTCCAGTTGAACCCAAACGCCTGACATGGCATCAAACTAGTCCGATGACAAATGTGACGCAAGCAGGGACATTTTTCTGTCAAACAGTCAATGGACTGTCAGCAGGTCGACCCAAACTGCACCGCGGTCCTATGGATGTTGTTGGTTAGTATGGTATCTGATGGACCAGTTGGACTCTTACTGAGCCCAAACATGGTGTCAGCGCTTGTCACCGCATCATCAACTAAAGTTCAACATGATTTCCTGACCTGCACTGGGTACGGAGCCTTCAGGTCCACCTGCACAGGTATCCACTCTCCTGGGGGGCTGATAAAGTCGACCCGGTTGTCGGGCTCGGCTTTCCACAGCTCCTGGTACTGGCCCAGGCGGTCCCGGGTGAAAACGGTGAACATGTTCCCTCTTTCCTCGCTTCGCTGGTACTGAAAGCTCAGGCAGCCGGACATCGGCGTCGTGGCCATGGGAGAGAGCAGCTTGGCGACCTCTTTGAACGTCTTGGCGTAGCTGGAGTCGACGTACATGAAGTGACCTGAGGAAGACGAGCAAACCTGGAAGAAGATTCCTCTCAACCACGGAGACGCCGTTAGCTCGTAGCGGTTAGCTAAATGACTGTAATCCAATCAGATGCTCCTGATTACAGGTTTCCAGCTGTGAAGTCCCATAATCTGCTGGTTTGTTTCTGTCAGTCTAAAAATAAGGTGTGAATGTTGAGTCTGTGCTGCTGACAGGGTCGAAAACGTCCCGAAAGCAACAACTGACTGTTTTATTTGAGTTATTTTAATAGATTGTTTGGGTACAGATTAATCAATTAGTAGTCGATTATTGTGATGATTAATCAATTAATCAATAGTGCAGATCATCCATCGGTTTAGTCAAATTAACCTCCCATTAATTAGCTTTAATTGAAGGCTAATTGAGTAGCCTTTGATTAATTGATTAGTAACTGGATAGAATTTGAAGTTAAAACTAGACGACTTGATAAGTTTTGGATACAATATAAACAAACAAAGAAGTTTTTTTATTTTAAATGTAAAATGTAAATATATTTGTAAATTTTTTGGCTTAATTGCTGCTTTGATTATTTTGTTCTTTCAGCAAATTGCCTCTTTTAGAGACTCTCCCATTAACGATTAATCGATTACTAAATTAGTTTATGATCATTTCAATGATCGATTAATCACGATTAATCGTTTCAGCCTTTGCGTCAGTACAGAGTTAAAGCAGGAATCTCCGCCTCACCTGTCTTGTTGTGGTACGTGTGATCGTCCGGCATGCCGTTGTGAACCAGCTGGACGCCGCCGCCGCCAACGTACCAGTTCACGTTTACGTTCCACTGGTTGTTGTAGCCGCACAGGTGAGGCTCCTCAAAATCACACTCTGCAGACAGAAGAAGAATAAATGAACCTGCAGTTTGGACAAAAACTGAACCAAAATCATCCACTATCAACAATACACTTCATGGCGAAATCAAAGCTAATTAGAAAGATTAAAGGAAGGAAAAACGGTGATGGGATTCATTAGCAGAGGTAAGTAGAGTACCCAAAAATTCTGCTCAAGGGAGAGAAAATTTTGAGACTCTCAAAATTTCTGAGATTGTTTTCTACAAAATGTGACTTTTCAAGCTCAGAAATTTTCTGGTTTTCTTTTTAGAACATTTCAGAGATTAATTTAAACATGTCTAATACATTTTTCCAGCAAAATTTTGAATTTTCACACTCAGAAATTCTGTTGTTTTTTCTAGAACATTTCATAGATCAATCTGAAAATTTCGGAGTTTTTTTCTAGCAACTTTTCAGCTTTTCATACTCAGAAATTTACAATGTTTTTTTAGAAAACGCGTCAGATTCAACTCAAAATTATGCATTTTTCTAGCAAATCTTTAACTTTTCAAACTAGGAACTTTCCAAGTTTTCCTACATCATTTCTAGAATTAATCTCAAAATGTAAAAGTGTTTTGGCAGCAATGTACTCCCTTTTTTTCTATTTACAACGCTGTAAAAATAAGGGTTCACCCTGTTGCTTCTTTTGTTTTGTTTTGTTTTAAGTGCTGTAGCTGCAGAAACGAGCAGCAGATGTTGTCCATCAGGGTGTCTTGTTTTTCCTCTGATCTGAGTAAAGACGTGAGAGTCGAACAGCAGAAGCGCCGTCACCCACCCAGGCAGTATCCGGGGGTGATGTGGATCTCAAAGATGGCCACGCTGCTCCCTGCGCTCGCTCCAGCCCGACCTTGGATCACAATCTGCTCACAACAAGACGGGAACAGAAAAGTGAAAGCAGCAGCTTTAATGTAAATTAGCATTAATTAAAAACATGCATGCAGAGTTTTTCTCGATGTTTCGATAGATGGCGGCGTTAGAAGGCCGAGGCGGCGCAGGATTCTGTGTTTATGTGATGAGGGGCCCACACATGGCGGAGGCCTGGCACCTCATCATCGTGGTCCCGGTCCAGTCCGCCGGGCTCTGCCTCCACTCACAACGTAAACACCAGCTCTGTGTTTACGCTACGATAAAAGCTCTGAGTATCGGACTAATTTTAGACCAACATGGGGAACCGGGCTGCAGCAGGTTCTGCTGCAGCAGCACAGAGTTCTGACTTTATTCATCAATAATGATCCAATAACTAGACTCTACTGAAAATCAATCAATAAGCTGGAAATTTACAAAACGATTGGTTTTTATGAGAGTTGGATGTATGGTTGGATGTTTTGTTGGGTTGGATGTCTTTCTGTACGGTCGGATGTTTTGTTGGATGTTTTGCCGTACGGTTGGATGTCTTGCTGTATGGTTGGATGTTTTGTTGGATGTCTTTCCGTACGGTTGGATGTTTTGTTGGATGTCTTGCCGTACGGTTGGATGTCTTGCTGTATGGTTGGATGTTTTGTTGGATGTTTTGCTGTACGGTTGGATGTTTTGTTGGATGTCTTGCCGTACGGTTGGATGTTTTGTTGGATGTTTTGCCGTATGGTTGGATGTCTTGCCGTACGGTTGGATGTTTTGTTGGATGTCTTTCCATACGGTTGGATGTTTTGCTGTACGATTGGATGTCTTGCTGTATGGTTGGATGTTTTGTTGGATGTTTTGCTGTAAGGTTGGATGTTTTGTTGGATGTCTTGCCGTACGGTTGGATGTTTTGTTGGATGTCTTGCCGTACGGTTGGATGTTTTGTTGGATGTCTTGCTGTACGGTTGGATGTCTTTCCGTACGGTTGGATGTTTTGCCGTACGGTCGGATGCGGCGCCTCTCCTCACCCTGAACGGCTCCGAGGCGTTGAGGGTTGGATGTCTTTCTGTACGGTCGGATGTTTTGTTGGATGTTTTGCTGTACGGTTGGATGTTTTGTTGGATGTTTTGCCGTATGGTTGGATGTTTTGTTGGATGTCTTGCCGTACGGTTGGATGTTTTGTTGGATGTCTTTCCATACGGTTGGATGTTTTGCTGTACGATTGGATGTCTTGCTGTACGGTCGGATGTTATGTTGGATGTCTTTCCGTACGGTTGGATGTTTTGTTGGATGTTTTGCTGTAAGGTTGGATGTTTTGTTGGATGTCTTGCCGTACGGTTGGATGTTTTGTTGGATGTTTTGCTGTAAGGTTGGATGTTTTGTTGGATGTCTTTCCGTACGGTTGGATGTTTTGCCGTACGGTCGGATGCGGCGCCTCTCCTCACCCTGAACGGCTCCGAGGCGTTGTGCAGATCCACGCTGGCGATGGCCCAGCTGTCTGATGGCGTCCTGCTGCTCCACAGCGGCGTGTCGAAGCTCCGCCCCTCGCTGCGCCGCAGAACCTCCATGTGACCCGACCCGGTGATCTGGTACACCAGCCGCACGCAGCTCCACTCGTCGTGCTCCAGGGACGGACTCAGCAGGACTCCGGTCGCTTCTCTCTTTGGTTCGATACCAGAACCTGAACTGCCCTCCACGTCGTCGCTCACGGTTTCCACGGCAACAAAATGTCCTAAACAAAACAGAATAGAATATTTAACTATTATCTAACGCAATATGTTCCACTTATCGATTCAATGTGAACAGAACCTTTACAACAATCAGTGGTTACTTCTGCTAATATGCTAACGGCAAAAGTAATTGTTTGGTTAGCATATTAGCATTTTTGCTAATAAAAGCATAACTTTCTGTGGTTAATTAGGCTAAATAAAATTAGCAACAGAGTTAGCAATACTCGACAACTAGAAAACTAAAACCATTCCAAAGAATGAAATATACTGTGTTGTAACACGTTGTGTCATAGATGATTGAATTTAGTACTTTAGCATTAGCAAAACTAATATTCATGATTAGTGAATTCAAGCTTTCTCCCAGTGCTAACTAGAAACAATCAATCCACCCATTCTTCTCTGCTATGCTACAACTAGCATACTCTGTTGTGAATGCTAAAGCTAGTTAGCATGGCCACCGATGACAACAAATAAACAGTTTTCCTGTAATGTTAAGTTGTTTCTCCACTACCAGCACATTTGGAAGCGAGTACACGAGGTTGATTGGCAGCGGTAAGACCCGCCTCCTGGCTCTGATTGGTTGTTTTTGGAAAGAAGATGCATTTCTCCAGTAGCTTAAGAGATCAATCTTCACCTCATATTCTGTGTCAAAGTTACATACTGCAGCTGTTAAAGCGACATCATTTCCATAATTTCCAGTACGCTCTGAACTCCAGTGTGCATTCCTGGCGCCGACATCTTATCCAAAACAAACACAGCATCTGTCCCTCAGCGCCCAGTTATCACATAAAACAAAACAGTAGCGAATAATTTCTAATACGCTGAAGTTACATAAGATACTGAAACATGGACTATACGGATAATTTCAGTCATAAAAAAAAGAGGATTTCCCCTTGGGAAAAACCCCAACAAACTAAATGCTGTTTATATTAGAGTCTCTGAAACAATATGCAGAAGTGAGTTTGGTAATCCAGGTCAGGATTTAAAACCCAGAGTCATAAATCTCTGACTCAGTTCAGCATGAAATCCTCCTTCGTGACCCCTGTGTGCCTCAGGGCGCTTTGAGCTCTCCTCAGTGGTCTGTCATTTATTATTTGCCCCTGTGGAATGTTCTGCAGCCCTGCAGCCTCACAGAATGAGAGGAAAACACTCAAGTATCCAGACTCAAAACAGCCACTTAATGGGAAACTCACTTCATTAGTGTTTGTCAGTAAATATCAACTAACCGCATCCAGTCAGCAGTAGTGATCATGGCTTTGCTCGTGCTGTTTGGTGTGAGAAGAGAACAAACAAAAGCAGAAGAAATCGACAATTAAAGGCCGCGCCGCCACTGAGGCTTTTTAACAACCAGGATGGAAACAGTTGGAGGAAAAGCGACGGAGTCATGAGTCACGCTGCCGCAGCAGGGCAGTTTTTAGTCAAGTTCAACCAATGATGGTCGACGGAAACAAAGAAAAACTTACAGAGGTTTTTCCAGCGCAGTCTGGTTTATTAAACAGATATTACAGAATATCTGTTTTTGCTCTTCAGAAATACTGAAAAGCAGTTATTTAATACATTAAGCTTAAGAAAAACTAAAACAAGTTATGGCTAACCCCAGAGCAACAGAGTTTACTCAAGTTAACAGTTACAATGTAAGCAACTGTAAAATACAAAAGTTTTCACATTAATTAGTACAGCAGATGCTAAAACATTAGCATTCTGTGATTAGCTGCTAGCATGACTATGACTGCTTGCTAGCTCGTGCTAATGGTTCAAATGTTTCATTTGCAGTAAAAACTCAGAAATCCTGATTTCCGAAGGAAAGAAAATCAACTGCACAGGAAGTTAGATTTTATCTTCTGAAAGTTTTTCAAACATCGACTTCAGGATCCAAGATGGCCGCTCCTCTAGGAAACGGTAGCAAGCTGTGGTGAAAACATGTTTACTTCAGAGTTCATCTAAAGACATTTTATAGAAGAAAACATGGAAGTTTCAAAAACTAGAAAGATTCAGAAATAAATCTATCACATTTTCCACTTTTTAAAATGCAGAAAATTTATTTATTTTTTGTAAATTCTGAGATTAAGTTTTGTGGTGGATATTTCTATCTACAATGGCACTGATGCACTGTTATAATTTATAATTTAGTCTTGAATGTTATATGTAGCTTTGGTTTTTCTCTGGACTTTTCCGTCAGGCAAACATTTGAGCTAAGTAGCATGTTCGTTAGCCAGCTAGCTTCTTGGCATCATGGGAAAGTGTACATTTATTGCCAGTTGGTGTTTGTTTCTGCTACCTGATCACTTCTGTTGTCAACCCATACGTATCCAGGTGTATTTGGTGTAAATAAAATAAAAATAAACTTGGCACTACTGCAGTTAAAGCTGATCCATACGTAGATTCAAACATCAGGATCCTCAACCACCATATGAATTTACAGTTTTCCTGCCTTAAAGTTTGGTTATGATGAGGTTAAAAGAAACTGGATCCTTTGCTTATCTTTAAACACCATGAATAAAGTGACCTGAAGTGTGGCCTTGAAGTAGGCCACTCTCCATGACACAGTTAACTCGACACAGTCCAGCTGTTTGTGCTAACTCCAGAGGTTCGTGTCGCCGTTCTTCCTGACTCTGTGCATGAATTGTGTTTTTCGGCACAGAAACATGAATGCACAACAAATGACAGAGTAATCAGTGTAATCATATGATCTGAGCTCCACTCATCAGGCTGCGAGCTACACAAATAAACGCTGTCATAACTTTGATATGGGGATGTAGAGCTCATTCATATGAGCTGCACTACAAACCTGAGGCCAAAGCCAAAATGTGCCGTTTCTCTCTGTCCAGATGTTCACTGATGCTGCAGTCAATGCAGACCAGATGGACCTTTTCCTACAAAGAGCTTTAGAGCTTCAGCCAAAGAAATCAGCAGCAATAACAGCAGCTTGAAGTTATATTCTGCATGCTTAAAGCTGCAGGATGTAACTTTTATTTAAAAAAAATATTTTTTTACATATGAAAATGAGCTAGATCATCAGAAAATAAATCGAGCTCCTCCTCCGTTTTGTTTTTTCGTGTCTCTAATTGTAGCCATCTGTAACTGCCATGACAGTTGCTATGGAGTTACTATGACAACAGAAAATAAGCCACCATCTTAGAACCAGCTCTCGCCTCATTGTTACCTGACTTATGAACAATATAACCACATTACAACTATTACTCCATTACAGTGTTTAACTACTCTATGTTTGCCTACCAAGATGGCGGCTCAGGATCACTTCCGGTTTAGACTTGTAGGAACTGTGTACTTTCTATTTACAATATTTGAGCTAAATTATGACAATTATTATTGAAAGTTGTAATATTGTCTTGGAAAATATGTTGTCTTATAACAAGTGGTATTTTAATTAATGTAAATAAATATGTTGCACTTTGTTGATGTACATTTTAATAATAATCTGGAAGTATTTCTTCAAGCTACCAGATGCAGCTGCAGGAAATATATATTCATTATGTAACACTGTCACAACATGGTGACAATCTTAACAAATGTGGAAAAACATGTTTATTTTTTGTTTATAGTTACACACAGTAGCTTTAAAGAAGCAGTAGGGAGTGAAAGTACCGTCTCCATGCAGCGTCCAGCTGGTAAAGTCTGCGTCTGACGTATATCCGCAGGTGTTGGACTCAAAGTTGCATGAGCCTGGCAGCAGCCGGCTGTGGGCTCGGACTGCGGCTTGGAGCGCAGGAATAGAAACGGAGAGAAACAGAGAGAACGGTAAGTATGAATCATCGGCAAGTGTCGTTATTCTCCAGCGGGAATGAGAACTTACCGACAAAAGCCAGGAGGTAGATCTGGAGCATCGCAGCTTTCTTTCTGAGGACAAACGCCATCGCTCTGTGGTGCACAAAATAAAAGAAGCAAAGAAAGTTTTATGTGTTTTTTTTTTTTTTTCCCCGCCAGGAAAAGTTTGCAGGGTTTGTCTGAGTGTCTCTCCAGCTCTAAGACTGGCAGCACACTGCAAGGAGGAGGAGGAGGAGCAGGGAGCCAGAGGTCGGAGAGGAAGGGAGGGAGGAGGAGAGAAGGTGAAGATGAGCTAAAAACAGCAGAAAACTTGTAGATGAGACCCTAAAAAACGTGATAAAAAAAACACTGATAGTCACTTTGGTCCTTATCAAAACCAGCTGGCACCATTCAGCTCAGTGGAAATCAACCTACACTGCAAAAACACAACGTCTCACCAAGTGTTTGGGTGTTGAGTATTATTGCACCAAAACATCTTCACAGCAAAAGTGTTTTTATCCAGTTTGGGCTTAATTGTGTTGTTTTTAAGCCTTTTTATTTCAGTTAGCAATTAATCGACTACTGAATAATTTGACGATCATTTCAACTATCGATTAATCACAAATATTTGTTTCAGCCCTGCAATTGAAATAAGACAAAACTTACAAGTAACTTTTCAGCAGGATGTAAGAGTTTGTTTTAATTCAATGTTTTTTTTACTCTGTATACTCCAGATAACGATTAATCAATGACAAAATTATTTCACCCATTGATTAATCATGATTAATCGTTTTAGTCCTGAACTTGAAATGAGACAAAATTAACTTACAAGTAACTTTTCAGCAGGATATAAGTGCTTGTTTTAAGTATTTCCTTAATAATGATTCAAAATACATTAGTTGTGATTTTATTTATATATATATATTTTTTATTTTTGTTTACCAAAAACTCCCCAAGTAGCAGTTTAAACGTCACCTGGTTCAAATTCTCCAAAAATAAATACACAAAAAATAAAAGTTTCAATGCATTTTAGGCAATAAAATATAGATATTTTTATTTTTATGTAAGACATTGCATTGTTTATTTGCATCTTTTAATGTATTTATAAAATTGTTTTAAAACAGTTTAAGAAGATAAATGAGAAATCTGCTGAATGTGGCAATTTTTTATCCAATTAATCGTCAAACTAATCAATTACTAAAATAGTCGTTAGTTGCAGCGCTATTTAAGTGTACTATGATGTTTGCGCTAAAAACTGGACCAGAAATACTTGGTAATATTTAGTGTTTTGCAGTGTATTACAACAGTTACAGCAACAGATTTGAACTGTTTTGCTTCCTGCAGAGTTTCTGGTGGAGTGAATGAACTCAGACCACATGACTGAGTGAAGCATGAAAGATCAAAACCCTTAAAGTAAAACAGCTTTTCAAAGGCTTTAGGCGATGAACAGACACAGAGGTACGGAGGACTGATGCTGCCAAAATTGGCAATAAATATAGAAATAAATAAATTGTTTGCTTATGTATTTAATGAGCCAAATGTTGCATTCAGGAAATAAAAAAGTGAAAACGGTGTCACATGAATAAATATTATTTATTATCTAACTACCACAATTATATACATTTATTTTATGTCACTTGCTTTGTTTTACTAATAACTTAATTTACTAATTAAAGTAACATTTTGTTTCAGTTTTGAATTTCAGTTGTTTTTTATATTTTGCACTTTTTTATTTCATAAGACTCTTTTACAAAGAGGACACAAGGAATTTAATAAAAAAAATAAATCTGTCGAGCAAAGCAGAAAACGGAAAGAGAAAATAAACCAATGTATTGTCAGTAAATAAAAGAATATTAATTATATAAAAAGTTAAAATTATTTTATAAGAAAAATAATGAAATAAACATAAGCTAATTAATGAACAATAATATGGAAATAAAATAGAAACATTTAATAGCAATAATGTTAAAAAATTATGAACAAATACTTTATATCACACATCTAATGAAATAAATTGGGAAAGTTCCTATTTTTTTATTTTTTGGATTCAATATTTGTCCTAGTTTTTACTTTATCCAGCCATTTTTCTTTTTTTCATATGCATTTATCTATGACAATTTTGGCAGGAACAGTCCTCCATAAAAATATGCTTCGTTGATCAATGGAAGTCAAATGATGCCTGGTTGTCATTAAAATCTGAAAGCTGTCTTAGTAAAGACACTTTTTATTGTATTTAAGCTGAAAAAACTTCTGAGGTTCCTGATTTCTGTTGGTTTATTCAATAAAATATTAATTATTTCAAAACATTTTCATCTTAATTTTCTTTTTACAGATGCAAATCTTTCCATCTTCCTTTAAAACTATCAGTTTTTTCTCATGTTCTCCCATTTAATCAGGAAATGCTGTTTCCCTCCATAATTGGAAACATATTAATAAAAAAACCAGAAACGATTAAACGAGTTGATTCACTTTGTTACCGAGCAACAGGATTTTTTTCATCAAACAATATTAAACAGAGACGCTGGCGGCCAGCAGCAGCTTAAATAAACTGAACTGATGATGAGGTCACCAAGTGACGTAATGAACCTGAAGTGGCTGAAATGAACACGAGAAAAACTCCTGACTGGTTTCCGTTCACCGCAGACTGAAGGATTCAGTGACCCCTAGTGGCCACGTGTCAGGACTGCAGCCTCTTTTGGAAGAAAACTACAAAAACTCCTGCAACTGTAAGGTTTAAATAAAGAAAAAAAACGCTGAAACATTTTAGAAAAATATATGTGAGGCTCAAATCCACAGGATTTTGTGCTTTATTGGTTTTAGAAACTAATTCTGCTCATAAAAATAAAAAAAGATTAGTTTGTTTACTCTCTAGTTTTAAAGTTATTAATTCAGTATTTGGGTGCTGATCAATAGAAAAACTATTCGGTTTCAGTCAGTGGATTCCATAAATGGTGTGGTTCATTTTGGGGCGGCAATAGAACGGGGCGCAGACGAAACATTTTATCTGTCCAGATAATCACTGATGACTTCCTGGATTTTGATTGGCTGGAGGGAGAAAAATATTTTATTAGAGTGGAGGAAATGAAGGAAAGGAAGGTGAAGGAACAAAAGGAAGAAGGAAATGAAGGTAGGAACAGGAAAGGAAAGAAAGAATAAAGGGAGGGCACAATGAAAGATACAAAGTATCCTTTGTTGAAGAGGAAAGGATTTAAAGAAGGGCATAAGGATGCAAGAAAAAGGAAGGAAGGAATAAAGGGAGGTATGAGATACAGCTGGAAGAAGGAAAGAAATGATGGGAGGAAAAAGGAAGGAGTGAATGCAAGGAGGAAGGTAGGAGACAAGGATGGAAGAAAGAAAGGCAAAAGGAAAGAAGGAAGAAATCAATGAAGGGAGGAAGGAAAGAATGACAACAGTGGAAGAAATGAAAGTAGGACACAAGGTTGGGAGAAATGACATAAGGACAAGGATTAAATAAAGTAGGACACAAAGAAGAAATTAAAGAAGGAGGTTAGGAAGGAAGGGACAAACGAAGGACAAGAAGGGAGGAATAAAGGTAGGACACAAGGATAGGAGAAAGGAAAGGTTCAGGAATAAAACAAGGAGGAGAAGGAATGAAATAATGAAAGAGATAAAGATAAATAAACACCATGTTTATTTATGGGTAAAATATGAAACTTTGTGTTTTTCTTTCGGCTCTAAAGTGTAAAATCCCAGCAGAGCCTGCAGGTTTCTGACCGGCGGCCATGAGGAAACAAAAGGAGAGCTGTCCTCTTCCTCTGGAGGCGCCGTGCAGTGGAACAAACTTTCCACTTTCCCTTCAGCAGCCGATGAGGAAAACAGAAACATTTCACTGCTGCGGCTCCACAGTCACATTTCTCTGTTTTTATTCAGGTTTCTGCTGTTAGATCTCCAGGACTTCATTTTCCCCCTGATTGTTTTCTGACTCACTTCCCAGCTGGTTCTGTTCAGAGCAGCAGCAGATTAAAAACCTTCAGAAGTTTCTGAATCAGCTGTAATTTCCAACTGGTTTGCATTTCCGACTTCAATCTTCAGTTTATTTGTTTCATTTCCTGCGTGAACAACGAGGCGAACGCAGCAGGAACAACCGACACGCAGTTCATCCAGAGCATTTATACGGTTGGGATGTTTTGACCTCAAAACGCTGCTGGAGGAAAAACGAAGGAGCTAAAAATCACTTCACAGTGATTTTTAAAATGTTTCCCTTTTCACTCATTTAAAGTTTCCATGTTTTATAACTTTAAAAATACAAACTTTGATGTATTTTATTGGGATTTTAAATGATAGCGTGCATAATTAAACTTAGTTTTATGGCTTTAGCCACCTCTAACGACCAGCTAAGCTAGGTTGGTGGGATCTAGTAACTCTATTACTCTTTGGTTGCCTAGCAACAAGCTGCTGAGTAACAAGCAGTTTCAAGTTCCCCCCAAACTCTGGTTGCCTAGCAACAAGCTGCTAGGCAACCAGAGTTTGCCTAGAAACATGAAACTGCTGGCGCAGCAGCAGTTTCATGTTTCACCACCGGGCCTCAAACGCAGCAGCTTCACTTCAGGAACAAAATAAACACAGACAGTAGAAAACAAGATATGAACAAAAATACAAGATCTAAGAGCTTTATGAAAATTGAATCAAAGTAACGGTTTAGCATTAGCTTCTGCTAAATACCATCTTGATATAGCAACTTAAGAGTTAGCAGATTTGTGATTAGTGTCTTAGCATTAGCTTTGGCTAAGTATTGTGCTGGTAAAGTTCTTTAGAATTAGCAGAACTAACGTTTGGGATTAGTGTCTAGCATTAGCTCCTGCTAACTCCTTTGTTGGTGTAGCATCAGTGGTACAAATGTTTATGATTAGTGCTTTAGGGTTAGCACAAGTAATATTCTTTTCTTTTATTTTATTTTCACTCTGTGCCCCCAGCCTGACCCTAGCCTGGCTATCTTTCTCTCTCAAGTTGATCCCAGATAACTTGAGAGGACGATGTTCACCGCTGATGACAGAAGCTACAGTTTTGTGTGCCGACTGTTGACTATTTAGTACTGAATGACTATTTATTCATGTTTGCATCACATTTACAGAAATTATTGAAGCGTTCTCTGACAGTAGAAGAGCGGTGATGTTAACCTGGAGAATAAAAGCTGTAGATTATGTGTCAGAGTGATCATCCCTCCTCTCTCAAGTGTTTCTAAACCTGAAGGTTTTCACACTTCCTCTGGCAACAGCGAGGAGCGGCGGCCGCTCTGTGTGGGATCAAGGTCGCGTTGGATGGTAATAACACACCGGATGCCATGGTTACCGGCCAGCACCACCACTATCCCTGCATCACATGCCGTTGTCACGGTAACGGGGAGCTCCCACGGGAGTGCAAGGTGTTTGTGACGCAGATGAGATGGATGCTGCCGTGTGAAAGCAGGTCTCTGATGCTGGAGTCCGGATGGAGGCCAATTTATCCACGTTTCTGGAGAACTTCCTGTGTTTTCCATCTGTTCAGGTTAAAAACCACATTCCACACACAGCAACAGCTGGATCATTTCTGAGTCTGACCACAAACTCAGATGAGAACCGAAATATTCCCCTACACAACTGGACACTATTACTTTTTAAAATCTGTACAGAATCAGCATGTTTGTTCTCAAAGACCAGATTTTATTTATGAAAAACTGGTGCAGAAATGTAATAAAAACATACAGAACAGACATAATCATACAGATAATAAATCATAAACTGCTGTTTTTACATGAATATTTTATTTATTAATGACATGATACAAATTACTATTATTTTATTTTCAATTTTATTGCCATAATATTATTAATTAGTTTTCTGTCACTTTTTTAATCACACATTGATTTATTTTCTCTAATATGTTCTTTTTTATTTTTTGGACATAGAATTTGGCACATTAATTAAGATAATACTTTATTGATCCATAGCACACAACAAAAATTAAAAATAATAAGTAATTGCTTTATGAAGCCATTTATGTATTGCTATATTTTTTGCCAATGTTGACATATCAGTTCTCCATAATAAGCAACTGACAATAATATTTACTTAATTATTTATTTAGGGAAACTGAATATTGGAGATTAATAAACTGTAAGCACAATAAATAAACACTTGAAATATTGAAATCTGTTTATGAGTTTTAATTTATTTAAATTAATGAAATAAATAAACTTTTTTCTGATGATGTTCAGTTTAAATTGCACATACTTTTATAGCATAAAATATGAATTTATTCGAGTTACAACATTTAATTTCTCTTTGAGGTCAATAAAGTATTTTTGAATTTGATTTTAATTCATGGGCTGATGTAAATATGCCATAATATACATTTTATATTTCTGTTTTAATGTGATTTCTGTAAAAAAAAAAAAAAAAAAAAAAAAGAATAAATGAATAATTTTTTTACTTTTGTATTTTTTTTATTTATTTATATTTTTGTTTAGTATTTTTTTATTATGTGATTTTATGAGTTTTTTTTATTATTATTATTTAGTTTAGTATTGTTTTTCTTTATTTTTACTGCTTTCTGTTCAGTTTGTTTTCCCCTGACGTCACCAGCAGCGCCCCGCCGCGGGTCACAGCGCCCCCAGCGGCCTCTACCGGTAGCGTGCCGCAGCTCTGCAGGTTGTGATGGAGTAGGCGGGTCGCAGCCGCTGTTTTCCAGCATCAGCTGCTGCTGCTAAAGGCGCTTTGTGCTTCGCTAATCCGCTCTGATGTCACGGTGCGGAGGGAGGGGGCCCAGCTCTCCGTTTTAATCCCACCAGGTTGTCCGGAGGAGGGAGCAAACCGAGCCGAACCGAGCCGACCCGGGCGGGACGATGTGGACCGGAGCCGGGCCTCTGCTGCTCTAACATGAAGGTAAAATCAGCGGCTGTCACGACGGTCGATCATTTATTTTATTTGTTGGGATTATTTTGCACCTGCGGGGGGAAAATCATAAATAGAGACGTTTATTAAACCGCTCCGACATTTTTATATGGATATATTTTCAAAATAAATGTCATTAATTTGTAAAATAAGGCAGAAGAAGGACGTTTTGTTTCAGCCTCTAAATGACAGAAAACACGGGAACAGAGAGACCCAACAGGCCCGGAACCACAGATTTAAAAAAGAGGAACCTTTGGGCCTTAATGAAACCGAACAGAACCGCAGGAGGGGATTTAAGGCCTTCAAAATAAAAGCCCCTGCCTGTCTTTTTATTTATTTATTTATTTATTTTCTCATCAATTCATCATCCTGGTCGTGACGCCTGTAAGGTGATAATTGATGCATCTCAACACCGAGCATATGCTGACTGGGAGCCTGAGTGTGTCACGGTGTGTGACTGACTCACTGACACACACACACAAACACACACACACCCCTACACACACACCCTGGATGAATCAGGCTAGGAAGAAATACTCACATCACCTTTAATGTGAAGGTTTCTTAAAATAAAATTACATATGATCAGTTCTTTAGCCTTTTAAAATGCTGTTTCTCCTAAATGTTTCATATTTTTCACGTATTTCAAGCGTTGGAACAATAATCTCACCTGTAGAAACACCTGTAATGTTTTATTGGTTCTGCTTTAACCTGCTTTTCATGTTGAATGTTTTCAATTGGTCTCATCTGAGCAAACTGCTGCCAGGATAATTAAAACCTAAATAAATCATTAAAATAATGTAATGTTGTGAGAATGAAATTGTAATAATACAGTAATAAACTCAGGATATATACATTTATGATATGAGAATAAACGCATATTGCGAGAAAAGTCAGAATATTGCAGAAAAAAATGTAAGTGTTGAGAGAATAAAGTCATAATATTAACAGAATAGTCATAAAATGATAGAATAAAGAGTCAAAATATGAGAAAAAAGTCGTAATGATACAAGAATATTAGTTCTTCCATTAACTGAGTCACATTCCACAGAAAAATCTGATATTAGGTCACTGATATATAAAAACTGAACATGTTTAGTAGCAGACAGAGATAGATTAAAGTTTTGCTTTCTCACATGTAGAAAATGTCTGATTTATTTATTATAATACAGACATCACACCGCCACCTACAGGCCTGGAGTAGTTACTACTGCGCTTTAGGTTACTTTATATGTTTGAATGGATGAAACTTTTTCTAAAAATGATGAGTTCATCAGAAGTTTCATTAAAAATTGCTTTGGACAACCAGTTTTTGTGGAAACCAGTCGGCTGAGGCTCTTACCTGTTTCCTCTGCAGTGGATTCAATCTGCTGACTGTAGATTTCTTTCAGACTACACAACAATCAGAAACCATATTTAATTTATGTCGCTTCATGTTCCTCTTTCTCTGCAGGTTTAGATGTTTATTTTATTTATGTTAAGCATTTTTAACAGTTCAGAGTGAGAGAGAAACAGAAAGTGTTTCTGCCTGAAGGAAAATCAGGAAATGAAGATTTAAACTTGGTTTCTTTGTGCAAACAGACTGTAGGGATTTAAAATATACTATTGAGGCAGAAAAATACATTTTATAAACTGAGCAAAACCAATAGAGAGGCTGGATGGAGAGGATTTAAACCTAAAGGCCGTTTTGGTGCTGATAGTTGGAAAGTGTTGCTGTTTTTCATCAAGTTGATGGTTTCAGACATGAACTGTATTTTCTGTGCAGTTTGAAGATGGAGGTTGAAATACGACGTTACTGCAGATTTATTGTCAGGTTGAGTTTCCTCTGGTGCTAATCACTCAGCAGATGCATCCAGAGTCACTGGATGCTTCAGGTGTCGTCAGGATGTTCAGTAACTTAATGATGCCTCCAAACCCCCCAGCAGCTTTCACTGCAGATGGACAGATGGACAGATGGAGGCGGCTCCGGTCGGACCGGCCGTCGGCCTCGCTGCCGGGCCATCTGTGACCCAGACTGCCTCTTCCTCCCGTCTCTCCTCGTCTCACCATGACTGCTGCTTGCCAGCTCCTATAAACTGTTAGTCTTTCTGGTCCCATCCTGGCCGTTGTGGTTGGTGCTCAAATTACTGGATCACCATTAACCTTTAACCTTTCACTCGTTTATCCGTTTCCAGTCCAGACGTCGTTATGTCCACATTTAAAGAGGATCTGTTATTCAAAATTCACACATTTTGCATTTGTACTTGGATTTCTGCTTCTAAAAAATAGCTCTGTTAAAATTTGATTTATGATTCTTAAAATGTAACCATTTTTTTCTACTTTGATTTGATTTGAATAATAAAATAACATTTAAGCACACAACTGTTACCTTTAAGTTCAAGTTAAATAGCTGCAGTGGGCCGGATTTGGCCCGCGTACCTCGGGTTTGACACCAGTGGAGACAGTTTGACCTTTTCTTCTTCTTCTATCTGCTCTACATCTATCAGTCCTTCTCTTTTACTCCTTTGGGTTTCAAGGTTGTAGTTCAGGTATTTTCTTTTAGCTTTTGAAATGCTAATCTGCTGCTCCAGTTAGTGAAAAAAAGGCACCTTGTTGCCACGGTTACGTGTCATAGTAACTGTCAAAGTTAAAAAAAGTAAGAGGAAAAAATCCTCCAACCTGAACCTAGAATAATCTTTCAAACATGCAACAATTGAACCAGGAAAACGATGAAATAAATGATCTGATGTTTGGGTGAAACGACTCTAAAGGTTTTTATAAAATCTTAAATCAGGTTTTCTGGTTTCTGTTCTTCCTTTGACCTTTTCTGGAGCTAATCTGATATCCGGTGAAGTTTCAGTAAATTCTTCTGAACGTCGTATTAAATAAACCGAACGGATCTGGTCGTTTTCGTTCACAGAGCGTATTTATTATTCAGAGTGCTGCCCGACCTGCTCCCCTCTGTCAGCTCCTATCAGGTACCAGATAAAGGTCCCTCCTTGTCCTCCTGCCCTTCCTCCTCCTCCTCCTCCTCCTGCTGCCATCTGCCAGCTGCTGCTGGACGGATGAACGCTGCAGATTAAAGTGATTCTCCCAGGATTTACATTTTTAGTATTAGTGAAACAAAAACAGGGTGGAGCCAAAGTTAAACATCATGGTTGCCTTTTTTCACACAGCGGCTTGAAAATGTTTTTATACCTCCTGGTAGTGTAGAAGGTAAATATTGACTGACTCGGCCATTTTAACATATAAATACATTCATTATTACAGGATCTGTTTGTAGAGTTACAGTTTAAAATTATCAGCAATAAATTTGATTATTTAGCCCATCAAATAAACATCTTTATTTTTTAAAGTAATTTTTTCACCTCTACTGAACTATATGTTAAATATTTTATCTCTATATGTTAAGTAAATATTTAGTTTAAAGGTAGCTATTTAGTTTGCCAATTAAATATTTAGCAAGCTAAAATTAGCATCACTATTAGCGCTTCAGCCGATTAGCAGAAGTGTGAATTTTTACAATAAAAAGAAAGACATGAAGATTAAAATTGTCAGCTTGTTTTAAATATTTTTCCCTGTGGTAGCAGACAATGATGCTAGCTAGCAAGCTAAATATTCAGTTCAATTGAAATTATTGATCATAACTAGTAGTTTTGCTAACACTAGAGGCTACACAGACATCGCACTTTGTGAAACGTCAAAACTTAGAGTTTAGTAACCAAAACTTCAACTGAACGTTTCCAAAACAGTCGAGCAAATTGAAACTTTATAACTTACAGGAAAAAATAACTTAGTTGAAGCTAAAGGTTTTCAAAGTTAGCAAAAATGCTGAAGCGCTAAGCAGAATATTCACTATTAGCAGAAGTTTGTCCACCACTGACCTTTACTTTGAAAGGACAAAAATTAAGAAAAAAACTTTTTTGTTTTAAATATTTTTCACAGAGTCTCCAACTGGTAGCAGACAGTTATGACAAGTACATCTGGAAAATGTGACATGGGTAAAATGTAAAATCAGATCAACACAGAGAGTCAGCCAGTGTTTGGGAACTTTGTGTTCAGTTCACTGTTTTACAACAAACTCGATGACATTTCCTGTCCGTCTCTCGTCTCTTTCTCTTCCAGGTTGGTCTGTTAGTGGGTTGATGATCTGCAGAGCCGTTCTGAGTCCAATCCCGTTCCAGCGATGAGTCAAAAGTATCAGGAAGATGCCACAGGCGAAGCAGACGAGGAGCAGATGGGGGCCTCGGTGCCTCCGAGGACCAGGCAGTCCAACGGAACCAACGGCGACCCGCCCGTCCGGCGCTCCTGGAGGCCATGTCAGATGCAGAACCAGGACGGGGAAATGCCTCCTCACCATCCCCACCGGCACCACCACCACTCTGCACATCAGCACCACCATCACCACCCTGCGGGTCGCGGACCTCCTCGCCACCGCCGCCGGCCTCCGTCAGGGCAGGTTCACAGTCCCGGTGTGGCCCCGACGGTCGTCTCTATCAGGTCAGACGGGGCGGAGGGTCAGGACGCCGAGCCCCGTCCCGTCCAACAACACCGCCCTGCCGTTACCCGGTACCGCCGTCATGGTGACCCAAACCCCAGACTTAGAAACCACAGACAGAGGCAGCAGTTTAGAGAAATCCAGGTGACTTCGCCTGGCGCTGGAGAGAGAGAAGGTGCAGCTGAGATACAGGAGCAGGAAGACTGTCTTGTTGATCCTGTCCTGAACCAATCACAAGACAGAGGATCTCCTCATCTGACTCCAGTTGCTGTTGTTACTCCTACCCATGTCAGTTCTGCTCCTGCAATGGGTGACGTGCAACTTGAGCCCCAAAATACACCGGCTGAAGCTGAAGAAGATCACATTGAAGCAGAGCATGAAGAGGAATCGGAGGAAGTCAAAGAGAAAGTGGAACACAAAGAAGTAGAGGAGGATGAAAACTTCCAGCCCACTGGAGGGAACCCAAACTGTAGCCACAACGAAAGAGCAGAAGAAGCAGAAAGGGTGGAGGAGGATCAGGAAGGTGTCATGGAGAACGCAGAAGAGGATCCTACAGCTCAGGGAAGTGAAATTACGGATCTCTGCTCGGACACGGAGAGCGCCGCCTCGCTGAGCATGGATGGACCTCTTCACAGCCCTCCTCCTTTACAATCACCAACTCCTCCCTCCTCTCCTGACGTACCACCTTTCCCCCAGATAGACCACTTCAGCGAGGACATCAGTATGAGCTCGCTACCTGACAACAACCCTTTACCTGAAGAAGAGGAAGAGGATTGCTCCGAATCCTGCTCACTGTCTCACTCAACGTCTTGCTCAGAGTCTCACCCTAAAACCTATGCAGAATTTTACACGGAGTCCCACCAGAAGACGTACACGGAGCCCGACTTCGACTCGTATTCTGAGCCCAAATGTCATCCAAACTCTTTCCCCGAGCCTCTGAAGACCTCCTACCCTGAAACGCAGCAGGAACCTTGTCGACAATCTGGTTGGAGACCCGAGTCTAACAAAGCCCAGCAAGAGTCCCAGCAGGAGACGTTTGTCGGACATAGACTGAAGAGTGTTCAAAAAGGGGCGCTATCCTCCCCTACGGAGAGTTCCCACCACACTCCAAGGCAGAGTAGGAGCCGAGGGTCCCGTCCGTTCCCTATAGACCGCTCTGTTGGCTGCCGGCTGCACCACTACGACGGGCAGTCCGACAGCGAGGGCGACGGCGCTGATAAAAGCCCTCTATCCAAGACTGGCAGGCTGGCATCTAGACAGCCACAACCCCAAGCTAAGACTCAATCACCTGGACCGGCTGGTGTGGGTGAAGACAGGAATGTGACGGGTCTCTCAGGCGACGCTACAAAAGGATCAGGAGATGCCATCAGCCTGGCAATTAAAGACATCAAAGAGGCAATTGAGGGAGTGAAGACCAAGGCGGTTCGGTCTCCGTACACTCCAGACCAACCGGTGGAGCCGATCTGGGTGATGAGGCAAGAAATCAGCCCAACGGAGGAACCGTACCCAATGCAAGCCAATGTTAGTAGAACCTTCTGGACATATTTCACACCCATAGTTTGTTACTTTTGGTCAGAGTTTGTAACTTGTAGCTTTTTCCAATGAAGAATCTGTAACTGCAAACCAAGTGAGAAAGTTCAGATGTTTTCCTAGTTGGTGGTAAACAACCTGAGTGAAGTTCCCCCACCACCTGCTTCAATTACATTAAATTGGTGTCAAATGACAGCGGCACAAATGATCATTTTAAAGATATAAATAAATCATAGAGATCATCAAAGGTCAACCAGCCAGGCCACATTTAC
>CAEFZY010049848.1:0-28375 GCA_903066815.1 Brachyrhaphis roseni
CTCTAGTTGTGACATCACAGAGTTTTCCTTCATCTTTGGAATGATGATGCGAGTGTTTGAGAACTCTACCACACTGAGCAACCAACCTCCTCCCCTCCCCCCATATTGAAATTGGGCAGGATGAGGGTTAATGGTGGAGGGTTATACAGTGTTAATGTGGCTCTGATTTATTCTTTCTGTAGACTTTTGTTCATGGTTGTTTTTTGTTGAGGCATTGGGTCTTAGGTCAGTTGTCCCATCTTTTTTTGCTCTTACTTTTTTAGTTTCAGGTAGTTGGTATGATGCGTATCCATGGAAAAGAGGTATTATTTTACTGGGAGCAGCTAGTCATCATCTCAGAAGCTCAAATAGTGAAGTACAATCACCTGTTCTACAATCGCAAACCTCATTAGACTTGAAAAGAAGGCTTTGTGTATGCAGAGCAGAGACCCTTAGACTACCCGTCGCAGCTCAAAGCCCCGGTTTGTGAATAAAAATATTCTTGCCCATAATTTGATAGTTAGAGGTCACAGATCTGTCCCCCTTTTCCTCTCCATGGACCTGGAATCTGAAGAACATGGAGGTAGAAACTGATAACGATTATTAGACTGAGGGCTGCCAGGCTAATTTATTTTGTTAAATTATTATATTTAGCTAAATATTATTGCTGAGGGGCACAAGCAGGCCTTATGACATACAGATAAAAAATAAGTAAATAAAATTAAAAAATAACTGAAAAGGGGCATAGGCGTATCAAGGATAAAAGGGCAGGCACTCATATCCAGAAAAACTGTGACAGGCCTATAGGCAACACCAGCAAATAAATTAATTTAATTAAACTTAAGAGTTGAAGGGGTATCAATGCTTTTGCAGGCCACTGTATCCTGCAAACTGACCGACATGCACAGAGGTCAGCATGAGCTCCCACAGAGCAGCAGACCGACACGCAGCGTCCTGTAGCTCTGTCTGTCAGCGCAGTCCGCCATCCTCATCCACAGACACATCTCCGCCCTGCAGCCTGCCGACCGTCTGCCTGTTGCTTGGTGTCACGTCTGTTTGCTTGTGGCCGGGTGCGTAAGGAGACGACAGCCATGTTGCTTTGTGTTGTCTGCCGTTTGATTCTAACTCCTCCGTTCCTCCCCCAACTGTGCTGGAAAAATCAAGTAACAGGTGCAACGCTTTTAAAGGGTTTACCCTTATCTCTCTCTCTGTGTGTGTGTGTTTTCCTTTGATCTCGCCCTTTGTTCCCATGTGCGAGTCAGGTGGCGAACTTCAGACCTCCTCAGGGACTCTAGATGAAGGGCTTGATGAGGATGCTGACTGGGAGGAGGAGAGGGATCAGGAGAGGGCGGCCTGCGAAGGAGACGATTTCATCCCACCAAAAATCATGGTCAATAACCTTCAAAGTTTTCCCAAATATTCCTCATGTTTTCCATTCAGGAAGGTTTTAGGTTAGCAAACAGAGTAATTCTGAAAAAGTTACTCTTAAATTTACTTTGACTCAAAATAGTATTTAGATTTATGGAATGAATGTAAAATATCCAGCCCAGTTAAAAATCCCATCAGTTTTTGTATTTTATCAAGTCCAAATGTTTAAGATCATCAAATCAGTATTAATATGATCGGGATCATGGTCAGTGTCATTGATATCAGTACTTCTTATTTTGACATATATTAATATTAAAGGTGGTCAGAAGTTTGATATTCCACCAAAACTTTTGACTTTTTTAGGTGTTTTTGTAAGTTTTTTGGAGGTTTAGGGTTTGTTAAAACCAAGACCAATTTAGATAAAGTTGATTAGTGTTTATAAAATAGTATAATAACATATTAGCATGATGAAACAGAGATGACAGAAAAACAATGTGAAAATCAATTTGTGTGCATTTTCTCCTATATTAGGTACAAAAAATTTGAGTGACTGGATCCATGAATTTTGCTCTCTACCCGACGTTCCTCGGGGAGAACGCCCCACATTGAGTTCTTGACCTCAAGTTCACATAAACTTTAAAAAAGCCAAAGTGATTGTTTTGGAAAGGTCTAGTCAAAGTACTGTCTCAAAATCTACCGATATTTTAGTGCATGACTCGATCATGTTTAAAGACTTTTCAAAAGTTTCCCACATGGTGAAAAAACCAGCTGCAATGTTGACGAGGCAACTTACATTGGACGGGTTTCCTGCTTTTCCTGGTTTTAATTGTCTGATTTTAAAATATATCTAATAACATGAAACTGTTAAGTATGACAACAAAATGAAAACAGACAAACATGTTAGGGGTCAAAGATCTTTTCAGGGCACAAATCACATTTAAATAGCTTTAAATAATTCTCATCAGTTATTTATTATACAGGCCTACATGATTTTTATGTATCCATATTCACAGAATTTGCTCATATCAGTAAGTAGGGAGAGATATTTATAGTATTTTCTGAAGTATTTTGGCTGCTGCAACATACACAACTTTTGAATTTTAACAAATCACATGCAACGAGAAAGCATGGATTACCTTCCTATTATCTAATTCTTTGAAATATACATATCATAGTTTTGTTTTTATTTGTTTTGTTTTTTCCCATCTCAGCTTAATGGAAGTGTTTTGTATGAATCCACAGCTCATATCCTCCAAGGTACCGAAGGCCGAGTATGTTCCCAACATCATCCGCAGGGACGACCCCTCCATCATCCCTATTCTATATGTGAGTTTCAACTCTTGATGATAAATATGATATATTTAAAAATATATTTAAAAATTAATCACATAATTGGTGTGACAACACTGCATCATTGTTAAGTTATTTAAAAATGATCAGTTTACAGTTACTTGATTGTGCTATAAAATGGCACTAAATGCCTGAAAAATCCATACTGACCCCTAAATAGTGTCTTGAAAATCTTGAGATGAGGAAAGATTCAAAATGTTTTGAAAAAAACAAAAAAACTGCAGTTTAAAGTTGCTTATGCTAAAACGAGATGTTAAAGACAGTTTCAAATTTTAACAGCATATCTTAATATCAGTGATGAACACAGCAGGAAAGAAATATTGAACACTGTTTTTGTTTAACAGAGAGACTGTCTAAAATTTGTATCGCAGGATCAAAGCGTTACAAAAACCAGAGTCTGAAAATCTCAGCTTAATTTGAAAATGAGCTTTAAAATCAAAGGAATACTTTTCAATGAGACAATGGCAACCAAAAAACAACAGGAGTTCAGCCACTTGTAGTATAGCCTTGTCCTTAAACTTATTATTTATTGAGTAAAAACTGGTCTATCCACCTTTATTATAGTAATTCATTTTCAGCTGTTTTCATTATTATTTTTTGGTGCCTTTTTTATAAGTAATTCAAACTTCATATAATGAATTAAACCTTACTTTTTCTGTTCTTTAAAGGCATGCTTGATTGTATTTCTGATCTTTTTTTTTTTTTCAATGAACCAACATTTTGAAATTTACAAGTTGCTTAATTTTCCTTCCTTGTTGAACTCAATAGTAATACGGTGTGAATGTTCTATTTATAGGACCATGAGCACGCCACCTTCGATGACATCCTTGGTAAGCGCTAATCTTTCCCTCTATGAATAATAATAGTGCTGAGGTGAAAATGGCTCATGTTGTGAAGGTGGGGCTGGAATAAGTTTCAGCTGGCTGGAGAGCAGAGATGACTCATTGTTTTCTTGTGCTCTCGTGTTTGTGTGAGTCTCTTGAGGCACGGCCAATTTCTGTTTCTCACCGTGAACGCTGAGTGGGAAAAGTGACACCTCTCTTTTTTCTCCTTCCCTCCCCAGACGAGATAGAGAAGAAGCTGACAGCCTACAGGAAGGGCTGCCGGATCTGGAACATGCTTATCTTCTGCCAGGTGAGCGACATGTTGGAGGTATATGCTTCCATAATAATAATACATCATGGTATACTTTATGGGAAGCTAACCCAGCATGCAGTCTAACCGATACCACTTATGTAATTATATGTTCAATTTCAAATTTACATTAATATATTTAATCTGCATTTAATTTGTAGGTCAAAATCTACAAAGAAACTTATTTTAGGTACAATTGTATTCTGATAAGAACAAAAAGTATAGAACAAACATATAAACTGTAGAATAGGGAAAAAATAAAATGTTTACTTTATCAATCAATCAACCGATCAAGTTTATTTGTACAGCATGTTTAAACAGGGCTTTACATCATAAAACCACAAAAACAAAACGTAATAAAAACATTTGTCACCAGTTTGAGAAACTAGTAACAAACATTGTATTCTGTCGAGGACCATCATGAAAAACATCATGTATGCTGTTCACTGTTTCAAAGGCGACTACACAGGTGAGTGTTTAGTCCTGACTTAAAGGAACTCAGTGTTTCAGCTGTTTTGTAGTTTTCTGGAAGTTTGTTACCTTCACTTTAATTAGTGAAGCTGACTTCTTCTAAGTTAGCACATCTATGATATGACAATATTGTTCCCCAAGGCCCTATTTTAGAGCCTTTTTATCTTATACATGTTGCCACTTGGTGGAGTCATCAGGAAACATGGACTAATGCTGATGACCCTCAGCTGCCACCTCATTGTCTGGTGATCACCCCCGGCCAATCGCTGCATTGCAGTTAAAATGTGCCACTCAACCAGGACAAAACAGAAGTTTTAATCACTGGAATGGAGGATCAGAAAGAAAATACAATTCAGAAATTACAAACTTTACCTTTTAAACCTTGCAAAGAAATCAGAAGCCTGGTGGCTCTATTTGACTCTGACCTTACTTTTTATTCCACATATCAAAAATGCTGTCAAAACATTTGATGCTTGATTTTATTTCCAGCCATTTAGACTCTTGTGATGCCCTGCTTTCTGGAAAAATCTGTCCAGCCTTCGACTGTTACAAAACTCTGCTGCTCTGTTGCAAATATGTAAAAAAAAAAAAAGAAAAGAAACCTTGTTAATAAAAGTTACATACTGTAGCTTTTAGCCTTCTGTGATTAATGTGTGCCTTTATTCTTCTGTTTATGTCAAACAACAGCAGCAGGTTATATTCAGAACTCTGACCCCAGCTGTCAAGCTGCATGTTTTTCATTTGGTAAGTGGTGTGTTTCCTCCTCAGGGGGGTCCGGGACATCTCTACCTGCTGAAGAATAAAGTGGCCACCTTTGCCAAGGTGGAGAAGGAGGAAGACATGGTGCAGTAAGTCGTCTTCCCAGCTTCTGACATCAGTAGTTACAGGATTAAAACATTCATGGAAGAAAAATACACTGTCAACGTGAAGGCATTTAAAAAGTTTAGCACTGTAATATTGTTACATAATGCAGATCAATCGCATTACGTATTTTGACCTAAACTGATTTTGTTTTTGGTTGCTGGCGTTCAGACTGGTGAGCTGAGCGGAAAATTTCACTTTAAAATGCACAGCAATAGAATTCTGGATAAAACCCAATAGATAGATAGATAGATAGATACTTTATTGATCCCCAAGGGGAAATTCAAGGTCCCAGTAGCTTAAGACAAATACACACAACATACACTGCAGTTCAACCGTATATTACAAAATCACTGGAATACTGAAAATTAACACACTTACCAGATCAACATCACTAAGAGATGAAAGTATTAAAGAAAAACACTAGAATCCTGAAAACTAAATTTAAGACAGTTGCCAGCTCAACATTACTAAGAGATAACAGTACTAAAAAAACAGATAAACAAATATGTGCATGTGTCATATGGACATAAAAATGTAGTATATAGTAATATAACAGTACAGCAGTATATATATGTAACAGTACAAGTATAGATATTTGAGCAGATAAAATAGCTTGTAATAAAAAATAATTAATAATAAGTATGTGCTTATCGCAATGATGAATTATCTTTCCACCAAAACACAACCAGTTTATAATTAATATTTCTAAATTACGTTTGAAACTAAATGGCTTATTTTTAACCATCCTGAATGTGAAAACCTGGAAAGCTGAGATGTTTGGTTTGAGGATATGAAGGATTTTCTTTAACATTTTTGGGATGTGCATTGTTTAACATTTAGTGATTATTCATAGTGTTATAATGTGATTAATCTAAATACATTTTTGATTGACAGCCCTACTTAGAATCTTAACATTGTGATGGAGAGAAGAAGAAAATAAAAGTTTGTGTTCACGCAAAGTTAAATATTGTTTCCTCAGAAAAAGGTTGAGAGTTTTATTGTTAGTCATCAGTCACACAGTTGGAGTTTCGGGTTTCAGTTTTAGTTTGATCTATCACAGACAACCCCAGAGAAATAAATCTTATGGGCATCAATACTTTTGCAAGAAACTGGAAATATTAAAACCGAAGGAATAAAAACAAGTGTGACGGTTTTGCTGGTTTTCATAACCGACTGCTCCCGTTGTCTTGTCTGTGTCGTGTGATCAGGTTCTGGCGGCGCCTCAGCAGGCTGATGAGCAAACTGAACCCGGAGCCCAACCTGATCCACATCATGGGTTGTTATGTGCTGGGAAGCGCTAATGGAGAGAAGGTGAGTTTGAAGCCAGACGTCCACATGTTGTTTTGCTCCCTGCTTCCTCTAAACATCCACAGAGTGAGATGCTTCCTGCTGCTGTGTACAGATCAGTCATTCAAGCATTCAGCTCATGTCATTCTTGCAAAACACTTTTTTCTACTTGCATGGCAAAAGACTATTCATTAACAGCAGCTAGTAGTCCTGCTGTCAGGGAGGGGATTTGCTAACAGTGGGTCCTGAGTGAAGAACAAGTTAACCGGCACCCACAGCGCTTCTTAAAGGATAGGGAGTGTCGACTTCTCCACAGCCGCTATATTAAGCTGCACACACATGCTCATGCTAGCTCTCGCTTTAATTACATGTTCACACGTTTACTTTCACACTCGCGCTCCTTCCGCAACTCTTCCTCCCCCACAGAGACTGACACACTAACCATACAGAGACATTCATAATAACATGCGCCTGAAATATGGCCACCCACCAAAGTGATCGCATTTAGACATGCTGCCCCGTCCAGACATGCTACTCTGCTGACACTACAGGCTCAAACACATGTTGCTCTTCTGCCGCCATCCAGAGTTGTAAATCAGGAGCGATGATGAGTAGATGAAGAGTAAAGGCCACTGGATGCATGTGTGTGTATGTCTTAGAAATGTTGTGATTGAGCATCTGAGGACAGATGGAGGAAGGAATCAGAAAGTAGAGCTCTGACCTGTTTAACTCGTTTCTCAAGCCAGGTTGCTTAATGTTGAAGTAGTCGGCCATTTTACAGAAGAGCTATGAATTGTCTATGTTGGAATCCAACATGTTTTATGAAGTGTGTGACGCTGTGAGAGTTGTGCTGGAGCCAGCTGTACATTGTCTGAAAACAAAACAAAAGCAAACTGTCGTCTTCTTCACCAGCGGTGACATCAGGTTGTTGATCATGTGTGAAAAATGTGTTTCCATTGCAGCTACTTGAAATACATCTATTTGGGCAAAAATCCACCTCAAAACATTTTACTACAAAACGTGAGTTTTCATTAAGCACATTTATTTCCATCATTTCAACTTTTAGATTAATTTCATTAACATGTCCACCAAAAATTCTCTCCACATTTTTGCTTAATGTTGACAAACAGTCAATTTCTTTCTTTAAAAACATTATGATTTGTGGTTTTTAATTTTTATGTCTCATCCCATTCCTTTTTGTTTATTTTAATTTTCTAGAACTTGCCGTTCATTCTTCAATGCTAGGTTATTAATTTTTTAGTTCTGTTCTTTCTGCTTTAGGATTTCATTCTCCTTGATCAGTGTGATTGTTTTCATTTGATTGGTAACTTCTCTCATCATAGTTCAGCTCTCTCTCAGCCTGTCAGTCTGCTCCCCTTCACAGCTGTTATCTATCTCCTTCACTCTCACTTAGCTGTCTCCACTTTCCTCTCATTAGTCCTTCTGGTTGCTTCATCAGCTCCACCTCCCCCTCAGTTAATTTGTTCCTCTTGTTCTTCATTGTCTCCTCGCATTATTATTCCCATCTACATGCCCATTTATTTCTCCATTGTTCATTGATCTTTCTGTTCTCGATCTTCACTTCATGTCCTGTTGTCCCTGCGATCAACTTTGCAAGTGTTGTCTGTTCCTATTGAAGAAATATCTTCCCTTCTCTGCTCAGATATTCAAAAGTTAGATCCTGCACTTTAATAAAAGTCCTTTGTGTGTTCAACTTGTTCAGCCACTCTGCAAAGAACGCCAGGCAGCCGCTCTTGCAGTCAGTGTGACATTTAGCATTTCCTCCGCTGTGGTTCGGAACAAGTTGTGCAAGCAGGGCCACGAACAGGGAAGGGCTTATTCGCTGCATTTAACAATTTGTCCCCCCGCTGCTGCCTGTGTGTGTTCCTGGAGCCTCAGCTGGAGTGTTGCTAAGAATAGATTGACTAGCTGGGCTACCTTCAGAAGGTACCGCATTATGTGTCAGTTCTACTCCAGTGACAGGCTAAAAGATTCAGACTTAGATGTTGGGATGAAATAAAAATCTCCCAAAGACAAGACAAGAAATCTTGAGAGAGTGATACATGGACATCTGATAACCTCTGGCTCAGAAGGCCGAGAATGCACTTTACCATAATGATTGCAATCAATTCAAGCATGGAGGAACCTCTGAAACCTCTGAAAGTGGCCCATGAAATCAGATGTTATCAAGAGATTCTTTGAATCCTGTTAAAGCTGGAGTCAGTCTTGTTCTGGCATTTCCTGCTGCTCCTCTCTGGCCTCTCCCTCCCCAGACCATTGTTACAGGAACATTCCCCACCTCCCAACACGCCTTGACATTTAGGTGCCAGTCTATGTCTGGCCCCTCATGTCTCACACCTGCCCATTTATCAGCAGAGGTTGACTTCTGAGGAGATAATCGATGCCGGCTGTTGCAGCTGTCAGGGTTCATTTATTAGATTTTTATGTATTAGAGGTGTGGTAAATCTTAGAGGAAACAAACTTTCTGAACCAACGACACAATCATCTAGAAACCTCGACTAATTAAATCACAAAATAAGAACGACACAAAGTTTAGCGTTCAGCCTACCTGAATAAAAGTAACACATTAAGGTTCTTTTAAAAGAAACAGCATTCATGCGTACATTTATCAACTTGTATTTTTGTTTTATTGCACCAAAAACATGCCAAGAAAATCAAAATTTAAAAGGGGAAGAAGCAAAAAATAAAAAAACAAGTTTATCACACCAGCAGCTATGTGGAAAGCGATATTTGACTCTAAAACATGAGAGAAGCCGTGTTAGGAGCAGTGAGGTCGGATGAAGAAAAAGTTTGACAGAACACAGCAAAACATTAGACTTTAAAGTGTTGTTCCAATTTAAAATCATGCTGGAGAAGAAAATAAACATTTGAGTTGTCAACGTTAAAGCATTAGCCAGAAGATTTTAATGTATTAGTATTACATAATGCAGATGAACTGCATCACCTACTTTAATCAAAAAACCAACAACAGTGTAATTTGAAAGTTTTCCACAACAGCAGACAGCAACAAAAGTGGAACATTTTTCATGTTTCTTGCGTTGCGTTGCTGGTCTTCATCTCCACATCCAGGTGAAAGAGCTCAAGATTCCACACGTGCAACTTACACAGCTGGATGAGGACAAGAGACTGTCGCCTCATCACACAAGTTCCATTGGGAATCAATGGGGAGGAATGTTTCTAAATGAACATTTAAAACAAAATAACTTCCTTTAAACCTTCCTGAGTATAAAACCTTAGAAAATCGCCAAACTTTATGCATATGTGGTTTGAAACAAAATATTTTCTTAAACATTTTTTTGAAAACATGCACACAGCGGCAGTTGCCCAGGGCAGCATCAGAAGAGGATGATCCACCCAAGAACTAGAAAATAAAGTCAGTTCTTCCCTGAACAAGTTTTCTACTTGTGTGCATATTTAGTGGAGCAGGTTTCTCTTAGTTCCTGTTGACTGCTGGGAGACAACACTATCTGCTTTCTGCTGAAAAAATAAATCAGATAATTGCCTGTGCTGTAATTGGCTAGAACCACGGCTGCATGCATATTTCTATTTCAAATGTCCAAAATTAGGTAAAGTGATTAATCATGATTAATTGCAGAACTAGAATGGGGTCAATTGAAAACTTGGCACAAAAAGTGGTTATAAAATATAAACCATGTTTTTTCTGTTTCTTCATACAAAAAATCGAGTAAATGACTTTTTCACATGTAGTTAGCACAGGTCATTTTTACCCTACTCCAGTTTTACTAATCTAACTTGACAAAGCATAAGCCTCTTGAGATGAGACCTGCAGCATCATTTGGCTATTTGGTCCTAACTGTGTTTGCACACCAGCTGCTGCTGTAGCAGACCCCAGGGAACACAGGGGAAGACGGAGTGGAGGAAGTGGAGCAAGAGGCGGAAGTGGAGACGAGGCCGAAGGCTGAAGCATCATCAGATGTGACATGCTTCCAGATTCAAAGGCATTCACATGCAAAGTGTGAAACTGCAGCAGATGAAACATTCTGCAGTATCCCTGGATTTAAATGTGGATTTCTATGGAGTTATGTCCAATCCAATTGTAAGAGTTGTGATGCATCAGATTGTTTCATAAGTTGTTTCAGTTTGTTCTCAGATGGTCATTAAAAACTCCTTGAGTCAAAAATGCCCAAACACTCGTCTTTGGGATTCATGATGACATGCTTTATTTATGGTTCTGATGCAGCTCCTCTGTAGCGACATGCTCACAAATCTTCAGAAGTCGGGACAGAGCAAAAATATTTATGAATCACAATTTATGTTGGTCCAAATACCCAGCAGTCTTTAAATATTAAAAACAACAATAGTATTGACAGTAAAAAACTATATATAGCATGCAAGAATTTCAAATAAAGCTTCAGATCCAGTTTCAGCAGCATCTGGCTTACGTCTGAACAAGCTTCATTAATCCACACATCTGTACACGACTCTAACCTGACGCTGCATAAAGTTACATGAGGACACACACTTCCTTCCCTGATATCTGATGCTGCTCAGAGAGCAAAGGCAGATAGGAACATTTTAGAAACATTTGGTAGTCAGCCTAGCTATCTGCATTTCCTGTTTGATAAGTACAAACAAGATATGCAGATATAAACATGTGTCGTTTGTATCTACATATCAAGCAAAATATGTACATACACTGTTAAAAGATGACATTTTTTTACCACTGTCTGACAAAACGTTTTTCTAAGTCGGATTTTTATCATCAAATATATTTCTATGTCCTAAATGAGAAGAGAAGACAGATCATTATTTAGTTTAAGGTTGCCATTTTTCAACATAGTAATGAGCATGTTACTATTGTTTGGCACAAAAATAGTAATCCTTTTAATAAAATAACATATATATATATATGTTATTTATATATAACATATATATATATATACGTGTGTGTGTGTGTGTGTGTGTATAAAAACACTTCTCAATGTGTTTTTTGCTCCTGAAAAACACATTGAGTCCAGATGAGTGGTTATGAAAATTAAGAGTCCTTTAGTAACAACTGATAATGTAAGTGACCTCATCAGCATCTTCCAATTTGTATATAGGAGCAGATGAGACATACAGATACAAACTTTTTTGTTGTTGTTGTTAAACTGAGTTATGATAACAGAGATACAAATCTACTGGTATCTTCCCAAAATCATCCCATTTTTAAGTTTGACTGCCAGATTTACATATTCTGACTGGCAATTGATCAGTTAAAACTAAAAGATGACAACTTATTCCTATCAGTGATAAGATGCACCGTGGATAAGACTGATCAGTGTGCAGTGTGACAACAACAATCTTTAGAGTTGAGGTCATCATCGAGAGAAGATGGCATAAAGTTAACTATTCATCATCTGTCAGGTGAGCTCTTTGCTTCTGCCATGTTGACTGGGCTGCTGCTACAGGGGGCCGGACTTTGGTGTGTGCTGGTCATTTGATATGAGGCAACTTCATTCCTGATTCCTCCTGCCACTTGCCAGTGTGCCCCTGGGCAAGGCACTTAAGCCCAAGTTGTAAACAAACCTGTGTATCCGTGTGTGTGTCCATGTGTGTGTGTCCATGGGTGAATGTGGCTATGCAGTAAAGTGGTTTTGAGTGGTTTTCACAACTGGAAAAGCATAATAAGTTCAGTTAATTTCCATTTATTACTTATTCAGTTTTGGTCATTTCACATTCAGCTTTTCTGGTAACAAAAAGAGCCGCCAGCCGTCCATTAGTGGGGACATTTCTTTAAATAAGGAACCACGCTTATTGGGCTAATTGGTAATAAGACAAGCTGGGGTTGAAAAGGTCTCCTTAATCATTTTTATCTTTTGTTTTAATGGGATAAAATTCTGTCCAGTGTTTCATGAATAATAACGACTAATAAAAGGGAGAGCTGAACGTACTCCACTTACCTTCTGCCTCTTTGTGCTTCTTGCAGCTTATCCAGACTTTGAAGAGGCTGATGAGGCCGTTGTCTGTTGAATTCAAGTCTCCACTAGAGCTGTCAGCCCAAGGTGAGAGAACCGCATGCACATTTGGAACTTTACAAATTTACAAACGAAATATACTGAGTACTGCTTAGTAAACTTCATCTTTTTAGGAGGTGCACACAATAAAAAAAAAACTCATTAAAATCAAACTTGAATTGCTGGAGTGCTGTGGACTTCAGTTCGATTCCCTGTTGCAGTGTTTATAGTGAGCATGAATCACTGTCAGTAAGATACTTAGTGATGAAAAGAGAGCCATGCTACACTCCTCATGAGTCCCTCGTCAGTTATTGTCCTGACAACTTATTGATGCCATGCTAATTCTTTAGCTCATAAAACATCATAATCTCAGCTGTGCATGCCGCCGTCTTCCATTGACCCGCTATGCTCTGCTTCCTCTCCTGCTTTTGTCTTTTTCCTCTTCCTGCACGTTACCTGCACTGCTGCGACCAATCATTTAGCTTTTTCCACTGAAAGACAGGAAGCAATAATCAAAAGCTAAAAAAAAAAATTGTTTCATTCTCGCTGTGTTTCTCAAACTTGACTTCTGACATAATATGTAAGTAGTTTCTACTTAATGCGGTGCTCAAACTATTATATATCTGCTTTTTGTTTCAGTGATGTATAATAAAAACATAATGTTACAGGAAAGAAGTACTCCAGAATTGCTATGCTATATATTTACCACTATATGATGTGTTTGTAAGATAAACGGGTCTGGTGATCAGATGGTCAGATGATCACCAGACCCGGTCATCAGGTATAGTCCAGATCTTTTGGACATGTCAGTCTCTCTCATATGTCATAAATAAAGCATCTGCACAGCTTCTACTGAACCAACTTCAGTAAGAATGCTAAGTTTATTTGTTCAGCACTAATATTCAGAAGGTATTTCAAAGCTCTTTACAGAAAAATATAGGAACAGAAATGATTGAAACATTAAAATCAAATACATTTTAAATGCCAGAGGAAACAATGTAAGCATTGCATTTGATTTAAATGCAGGTTTAAAATAAATAATTGGCTAAAACACGATAAAATGATAAAGTAATAAGATAATCTAATAAATACTCCATCTACAATGATACATAATCACTCAGCTCAGCATGTTAGATACTTGAAAATAAAAGGGAAACAAAGAGCTCTTCACACTTTCTGATTAATCTGGTTAATGACTATCTGAACACTTGGGGCCCTCCGAGAGCATCATAATTAATTCTCAAGCAATCTCTTCATCATTAGATGCTAATAAATAAAACAAAATAGTGAAGTCATGAGAAAGATGACTGACTATTAATAGTCAGATGCATCAAAAGTTTGCTTCATTTGTCTATTTAAGTTTTTTTATTGACCCTTGGTAGCTTATTTCAAACTGGGTTTTTGTGTTGCCCCAAATTAGTGGACATTTATATTTTTCTATTTTTTTTTAATGCATGTAAGCTTATTGTGTGATTTTTGTATATATTTGTATCTGATTATATTTTGTATTCTAATAACTGTTTATAAAAAAAAGCATAAGAAACAGCTTTGTTTTTAAGGTAGACATTTATTCGTCCAAAACTGAAAAAGCAGCAAATGTGGAATATCATCTGTGATATCATTATGGAGGTGTTTAAATATATATATTGATATAATTTTTTTGGCAGGATTTCTCAGCCCTAGTGTGTTGAAAATTTCCAGGCTCATAAAAAATGACACCACAGCAGAAAGTCAAAGACTGCAGCTTGCTGACCCACTTCTTGCCTGCAACAATCAAATTACTGCCAGCAAATCTGATGACATCTCAGTCATTCATCAATGGGCTGACAGTCATTAAATAAGCTTCCATCGACTCCAACCCATGTGCATCACGGCGTTCACTTTCCGATACGGGTACTGTAGTTATCTAGTCAGCTTCTTTAGCCTGAAGAAAACCATAAGACCTGTGCTGTAGTCAAGATTTCCATTAAATTATGTGGCAAACATTTCTTTATCTCAGAAAAATATAAATAAGCTAATTCTGTATAGATTTGGAAGTCAGTCCTGTGGCTCTTATTGGTTAGAATTTGTCTTTTTGATAAGTCATAAAAAAAACATGATGACCTCCTACTGACCAATAGATGTTTTTAGGAAGGTGATTATATTATATTATCTTCATTTATGATAAAAAAACATGAACTCATCAATGTCATTATGAAATAACATCACTAAACCAGCTTGTTACCAACAGTTCCACAATAGAAGATCAATCAGTTTGGAGAAAATGGGATTTATTTTTGCCAAATGACCTGAACTGTCACTGGGTTTGTGAACGCAGCAGGAAGCTGGTGATGGTGACATCCGGTTTTCCTGAGTTGAACGTCGTCGTAAGTCGACCTTCTGTTTCCCATGTGTTGCCCTGCAGGCAAAGAGATGATCGAGATGTACTTCGACTTCCGCCTGTACCGCCTTTGGAAAAGCCGTCAGCACTCCAAGCTGCTGGACTACGATGACCTCTTGTGACCTCAGCGACTCAACTTCGGGCTTGTCAGCCGGCTATAGCGAGTCTGATCCTACTGTTGCACGGTGACAGGGCATTTGGATCCCGGGGGGCCCCTGCCCTCTTGGTTGGCCCCGCGGGCCTCTGGCTCTGCAGCAGAGCCGGAGCAGCAGCAGCGCAGTAGGGAGTCTCTTTTTTGTTTTCTTCTCTAGAACCTTCTGAAAAGACAGAATGTGGCCTGGTAGAAACACCCAGCAGGTCGGGTTTTTTTTTTTTTTTACTCTTACCTATTTTCACTGTCTGCCTGACTCTGGGGGATCAGAGGAGGAAGCGGACAGGAAGCAGGAGGAGCAGCGAACGTAAAAGTGTCAGTGATGCTGAAAGACTGACAGCAGACAACAGAGAGATCTCCATGTACTCTTTAGAGAAAAACTTTTATTTCCTTGCCTTGCCTTTAGTAAAACTACTCGGCTCTTTTAAGACAGACACTTTTAAGAAAAAGATTTAGTCATTCTTTTTCACGTGATAAAGCTTTTTACTAAAGGAAGCAGAGCTTATATGTAAATAAGTCTTCAACCTCCCTGTCTGTGACATTGCGTTAACAAACAGCTTTTATTCGTACAACACATTTAGATTTACAAATTGAATAAACTGAAGCTTTTTTTTTTTGGAGATAAAACCTCCACGTAAACGTGTTAGTATTTCATACAGACTGTTGTATGAACTCAGGTGAAATCTCTTAGACTTACTGTACAACTAACTGTAGATCAGAAGTTGAAGGCCTTTTATAAGCCACACATCCTCAGTGGGACGTCACATCATTTCTGCAGCGCAGAGACTTTTTGTTTGGCATTCTGACGGAGTCGGCAGTAGCTGAACACGTAGATGCACCCGCGCATGTTTGCCTGCCTGGCGGCGGTGTGCGGTAGGCAGACCCGCTGAGGCGGTTTTAGCTGCTCTTTCTTGAAATGCTGGCACACAGGTGCCTTTTTCATTACCACCTGTGTGTGTTTTAGCTGCATGTGTTGTGCTCAAAGCGTGTTTCCCTTGGTAGCCTGTGAAGATCTGCAGGTAGACAACCTTCATATGAAGTAGGTGATGCATAGACTTATTTGTATATTTAGTTTATTTTCAATATTTTTAGTAGTTTTTCAAATTATTGTTATTGTTTTTTAAAGATTTAACTTAGATCTTACAAAGTAGCAATGATTAGTAAAGGCAATACTTAGTTTCTTCCTTTTCGTGTTGTTTTTTTATTGAAGCGTTCTGAGCTGTTTGACAGGAACACAGCAGGATTTAAAAAGCGCCCTCTGGTGGTTCAGTGTTGCTCCTCCAGAGTTGGACTTTAACATTCATGGTATTTCTTGGTGTCTTTTGATGAGACTGGAGATTTATTGTTGTATCATATCTTTGAGCAGAAATGCCACTTTTTCTGGCATTTTTCAACAAATACATAAAAACTCAGATGTATAAAATATAAAACATTAGCTAATAACTTTCATTTGAAAGCAAGCATCAGCCATTATTATTGCTGCTTCAATGACATCACAGATTAATGCATCACTTCAGCTATTAGGTCTGCTATCTGTAATTATTTCTAGGTGTTTTAATTTTTGCTTCATAAACACTCGTGTAAAGAATGCTAAACACTGGTTAAATCAGTTGGAGATCTGGGCATGTCAAGGATGAAGATTCAATTCAGTCGTGTTGGCTGAGATTAAAGGTGACACAGCAGGCTATTTGAAAGAATTTTGTGATTTTTATAAAATTTCCTTTTAACTCTGCTCTGCTGGTGTCTTTGCTGTAGCTCAGGGGTCTGCAACCTGCAGCTGCAGGGCCACAAGTGGCTCTTTGCACTAGGGATGCACCGATGGTAAAGTTTGGGATGATACTGATATCCAGTGTTATGGCTGATAACTGATATTCACCGATATTTTACATCTATATAAACATATATATTTCACTATCCTTTCAACACTTTCAAAGAAATAACCACAGCACTGACTTAACTGCCCACAATCCTTCACTGCATGACTGTCCCTGTCACATGTCCAAATAAATACTACATGATCAGCCTCCAGAAACCATTGGAAAAAAGATACAAACATGGGTTGTTAATATCGGCACAGTTTTACATATCAGATCCATGTCAATATGTAAAAAAAAAATCATCAAAAAATTTTTTTTTCATCCCTACTTTGGACCTTCCACAGTGGCTCTTAATAACTTTGGCTACGGCCTACTACAGTGGAGTCCCGCCTATTAGCAGTTTAAAATTTGCAAATTTTTCTTTGGAATACAACTGCAAATTATTTGCATAAAATTCATATATTCATGGATTTTTTCATCGAGCATATCTGAAATATTCTAAAGAAAATGCAGCTTGGGAAGCCTAAAGACTTTGGCTACTTGACATGCTATTGACTGGCATTTGCAAAGCAGCCAATCCAGAAGCACCATTCATTTTCTTTAGTGTTGATTGGCCGAACCCCCAAGATGGTAGAGGAAGAAGACTGTAGATATTAACTTTTGTGGTTGTGCTAAGATGATTTACATTGTTCATATTTATGCATATTAAGATATGTCTGGTGTTTTAACTATTATGTTATGCAGTTATATTCGCTTTTAGAGGGGCAATAATGTATTTGTGGATTTGATCTATTCCTGGGTAGCTGTGGCCCCTAACCCACACAAATACTGGGGGTCCATTGTTGTGTTTTTAACTATAGACATAATAACAAATGGAAATGTTGGTAGTTTTTCCGTTTTTTTCATTGAAAAATTTTGAATTTTCACAACAGAATGATAAAAACATAATTTATCTTCAGATCTAAGTTTCTTGTCATTAGGTTTCTACAAATATTACCACATTGAAGAAAATGTGTTTGTCCTCTATTCCCAAAGAATTGTGTTTTTTTATTATTATTTTATTTCATTTTAAAGCTCAAAAATGGAAATAAATTGGTGGTTCTTCAAAAATTAGAATTTCCTTTAGGGAGCTATTTCGTGGTTCTAAACTGGTTTACATCAGTCAATTTACACTAAATACATCCCACTGTCAATTTGATCAGAAATCATAATCAATCACATGCTGGATTAGAACCACAATAAGTAGAAATAAGATGTGACATAAAACCTTAAAGGAATAAATTATTGTCGTAAATAAATGGGAACAAACTGGTGAAGGAGTGGCTCTGAAACAAAACATTTCAACGTTACATTCTTAATGTGTTGAAATGTGCTTCATGCACCGACTATTTACTATTGTCAGCTGTTCTCTTTACAAAGAAACTTTTTGGAGTCAAATAAGTAGTCGATGTTATGCCTGGTGTAGTTCCTGGTTTGTTTTCAGTGTTTTCATGATGGCACACTTACGAGGAACTTTTTTTGAAAATTAGAAATAAAAAGATTGCTTTTCCAGAAAACAAACAAACAAAAAAAAGATGTTCATAAGGAAACAGCCTGATGGGAAATCGTATGAAAATATAAAAGTTTGCCTTTCTTTCATACCGAAGCCCTTCCTGTGCTTTCCTCTGACGACTTTGTGTATAACATTGTGAAAAAGCAGAGAACAGCTTGATTTCGTCCTATCAGGGCTTTTAGTCCACACATACCTGCACAACTCATCAGATCGGTAGCTCTAGGTGCAAAAAGACATCTGTGTACTTTATGTTTACCAAAACCACAATAAAGACGATATCTTGAAAAACACACTGCTGTGTGAAACAATCTTGCTGGGCTCCCTGAATCAGCAGTGTTGGCAGTCGAACCTCCGTCTAAACAACAAGCTGCCTCAGTTTTGCAAAGTGCTGATTTGAAACTTCTACTTAATTGGAGAATTTTAAAGCTGCCGGTGCTGAATAACCATGGAGTCATATAGGATGATTGACGTTTACATCGCTTTGTATGACGGTTCTGCTGAGCTAGCCTTGTCCTCCATTATATTTACCCTCCACTTCCCCTCTGAAATCTGCAGCTTCACACCAAATATGTCCTCACAAAGATACGAAAGGAAGGGAAGCAGCTTGAGACCTTTTTTGAGGTCTTTTTTTAAAATGATTTTTACCTCCTTCTTCTCTGCTCTGTCAGAGTTGAGAAATGCAGAGTATTTCAGATTGTTTTGGAGGAAGGGGTGTGATTCCTCCTGACTTCACATCCATCCTTCTCAGCACTCAATAAAAGCGTCAGCGTCACAGTCGTGGATGACCGCGTCGAGTCGTTGCCTCTTTCTGATCTGTGCTGGTCGGCCGAGCTGGAAGGAGTGTTCATGGCAGCTCCGCCTGCAGCTCACAGATAACAGGCTCGGATGCTAACACTCTTCGTCTCAGTGCATCCACGATAGTGTTATCTCACACATAGATGTTTTCATAAGGCCAATAGTAGTGTAAATATATTAGTAAAGTTATAGTGTTTAGAGTTTTACTGTTTTTCAGTGAGGGCAGTAATCACAGCTGACAGCAGGAAGTGACTGGTTGTGGAAATTCACAGACTGAAGCCCTTTAAGTGGATGTACTGATGCAGTGTTTTTGAATTTTGACCTCAGTTGTAAAACTTGACTCATGTTTTAATATTTTTTCTTTGATGTAAAGGAGGCACTGCATTCACATGGAAAAAATACAGATTATTTTACATCAACATGTTAAGAAAGATGACACAGGATGGCACTGCAGTGAGAAAATGTCATGGATGGAATATTTATGCTGTAGCAGGATTTATTTTCTCATTGGCTCAACAACATGGCAGATAAATTCATTCACTGAAGTTTTCGTTTATGTCCAGATGCATATTTTCCATTTTGAAAGTGTTTGTATTGGTCCACCAGATCGAGTTGAAATAACACTTTCAATAACACCTCCTGGATAGGCAACCACCAAACTCTATCCAGGACCAGGATATGTTGCCACGGCAATATAGAGCCACTCTGACACGATGGGAACCTCTGATGGACCGTCACATGTTCCATAGTGTTTCCATAAAACACCCATAAAGACATCAGCAAGAGCCCGATCTGTGGCGTGTGCTTCAGTGACTTCATCACACGTGACACCGCCTTAAGAGAATCACTGACATAAGATCTTAGGAGGCTTTTTTTCTAGGTGAATGCAATTCTCTCATGTTATTTTATTGCTCATTATCTGCTTGAACTTGCACGCTATTGTTAAAAGGGTAGCCTAACTCAACAGCTTTGTTAACCCTGAGAAGAGACTTTAACAGTTCCAATAAATAAGATAATCATCTATCTGTGGTTTGTTACTAAATCAGTAAAATATACTGAAACTGTTTCACAGAACAAACTTCTTTTTTCCATGTTGAGAGTTGCTGTTCGCAGTTATTATAAACGCTATTAGTTTTATCTATAGTCATGAAAAATGTTGTGACTGCTTTGTGTTTATCTCTTTGTGTTCAGTGAAATGGATCTAGTGTAGATTTCTGGTTGTGATCCTTCAAGTGTTTTCTCTGTTGTTCTCCTTTGAGGCAATACGCTGTCTGATGATTTTTCTGTGTGAATTTGCTCATTTCTTTATTTGTATGCGTAAGATAAGGACCACTGTTCGCAGTATTGTGTTATTCTGTGATATCTTCGGAGGATATTGTTTTTGTAAACTAGGCGCTGTCGTCGCAGAGCAGAAACAGCCCAGGGACGCCACAGAAAGCGCCGCGCTCACTGCATGGCTCCTTTACATTCTGCTGCAGTTCGCCGCTGCACCAAACGCTGCACGAGCCAGGCTGCTTTCTCTTTTTATTTTATGCTGTCTTTGACTAAAGGTTAGATCCTAGAAAATAGTTGCACACTTTCTCTGTTCTCCAACTGTCGAAAAGAAAAGTTGTTGTTTGTGACCTGGTGATTCATTAGCTGCAGCTCAGCAGCAGCTTTATGGGAGTCAAATGACATTTTATTCATGTTTATTTATTCTAGTCTGTGCTCTTATTATAACAAGCATCCACTCACTATTCTGTTGTCCACACAGGATGTAAACCTCTTGCTAACATTAATTTGAAAGCAGGTTTCTATTAAACAATAGTCCATTCTTGGATCCAGTTTGATATATAAAAATTTTAAGGATGTTTAGAACAGCCATAAACTGTAGGGTAGGAAGTTTGTTACAAGCACACATTGGTAATTGATATCAAAATTTGTAAATTATCATACGAAATATTTCGAAGCATAGCTCTCAGGTACAAATATTGTGATACAAACAGTGCTGCGTGGAGTATTTGCTCCCTTACTATTTTTTTCTGCTTTTGCTATTTCCTCCTCACTTAAATGTTTATGATCATCGAACAAATTTTAATATCAGACAGAGATTACCTGAATAAATACAAAAAGTTGTTTCCAAATGATTATTTTTTAATTATTTTTTTAACTAATTTGATAGAATCTGATAATATGGAGAAAATAAAAAGGTCTCAAAGAGCAACATGTGCTCCTCTTATGTATCCTGTATGGGGATATCTGTCTGTTCTCTTACAGCTGGTGTAAAACTAACAGCATTTCAAACAACACAACATTATGCCAGCAGTTCTCAGTGATGTAAAAGACTCACTGCCAGTTGGCAAATGCTCGATGCTGCTGTTGTAGCCAGAGCCAAAACAACCATTAGGTTTAGGGGACAACACGCTTTTACACAAGGCCATGTTCGTCTGATCTTTTACTTTATAGTTTGTAACGTTTGTAACTTTGATAAATAACATGTTTTTAACATATTCGTTAACTGTCACCATGTTTGACAATATATTAAGAATCTGTGAGAAAAATCCAGCTCCTCCTCTGGTTTTACAGCTAGTGTAGAAATCGACCGCACTGTCAGAAACAACCAATCAGAGCCAGGAGGAGGGTCTTAGCGCTGTCAATCATCCTGGTGTATGCACAGCTCACACCCTCCCACTAGCATTCTGCTAGGCTATAGCTGGTTCCCCAGACCGCAACCCACCGTGAGTTCTCAAGCTAGTTAGCATAGCCATTAATGACAATTTTCTTGGAACGCTAAGTTGTTTCTCCACCATCAGCACATTGAGCAGCATGTAGATGAGCATGATGACAGCGCTAAGACCCTTTGCCTGGCTCTGATTGGTTGTTTCTGACTGGGAGCGAACGGCGCGTTTCGGCAGATGGTTATTGGGAGCACTGGGAGGATGGGGAAGAGATCTTTTTCTGTTTCATGTTATACTGCCACAGCATAATGACAGTTTTCAAAATAATGTGAAAAACATATTGTTTATAAAACGTACATACCATGGGAAACAGCTTTTCATATTTACTCTGATTATTTCTGATGTAAAAAATTGTTTGATCATGCGCAACCTCTAAGTGTTACAAAAACAAGTAAAGGTAAAATGAATCTTTTGAGGAGGGCGGTGAGTTTTTCACAAGAGGCTTTGAGAAAAGCAGCTGCTGTTTGTTTAAAGGAGCCAAGCAGAGAGCCCCGTAGAAGAGCTCCAGCAATCTTCCCTGGGAAACAGAGGACTACCCTCAGGCATGAGAAACATAACTCAGATGTCAAGAGGCTCTGCATTCATATGGGCACAGATCTGTTGCAGAAGAGCTGACTGAAACAGCTCTGTGCTTGAACGCCACACACACCTTGCTCACTGGAGCAGCCATTTTCCATTTCCTGAGAACATAATTGCACGAATCAAATCATTTGTCTCTGCCTCTCCTCTCCTGCTGTTTTGTTATTAAGAACGGACGACAGATTAAATTATTAACGAGCGTTGTTGGGTCCTCGCCGCTGCTTCCTGCCGGTTCCCATGAAGATTGCCGGGGCTCGGCTGGGAGCCTGATGGGGTTTGATGAGGGTGATGGATGGATGGATGCAGCTCCGAAAGCCCTCAGACCTCCAGTTGGGCTCTGATTGTATTTTGGGGAACGATGGAAAATAATGTGCTTATGTAACGTCTGTTTTGATTTCCATCAACTTCAAACTGAGCATTATATTTTACAAGGTTGGGGTAGAGTCAGTAGGAGTGATAAATGTCGCAATAACGTAAAAGCATTCAAGTGTAGTGGTAGAAAATGTGCTTATTATGAACAGCGTCATAGGGATTAACATTACTGCATATTTTGTGATTTTTATACTAATAAAGTTTATCTGTATACTACATGGTTTTTATTTCTGTGAGCCTCCAGGTTGTCTATGTTTAGCAGGTGATACTGACATGGTGAAGCTACAGAAATGTGGATTTTCTACTTAATGGCATCCCTGCATAATTTCTTTCATCGACTGCAAGGCGCTAAAAGGTACAGAATTTTGAAAGTTTTCTGACCCGTTTGCACATTAACAACATTAATGCTGGGTTCCATTAATTATTTTTGTGATTTTGAAGCCTGAAGCAGAAGCCAGATGGAAGAAAGTCAAACTCACTGTTAACTGAATGTTCTTTGGTTCTCATATGTTTAGAGTGTATATTGTGCAGCTGGCCTTGCTTCACTCCAGCTGTTTTACTGGCTACATTAGTGTATGGAGGCTTAAGAGAGGCAAAATTAAATAAATAGACATACTGTGAAGTATGTTTGTGTAAATATTCCATTAATTAATTAAATGTATCATAAAATTATTTAAAAAATCATTAAATAATTACATTTATCGCTAAATAATAAAGAAATATGCCTTTAAATATTTAAGTAATTCAATAAATAATTAAATATATAATAAAATTATGAAATATGTAATTAAATAATTTAATGACCCACTAAATAATTAAAGCTACCTTTTTAAATAATAAATTTAATTAACAAAATGTTGTTGTAAAGAAAACTGTTATTTAAAAATATATTTAATTATTCCATGAGTCCTGTAGCTGAGCGCTGTGGTCAAGAAACCCAACCGTTAAATTCAATTTAATTATTAATCAATCAATCAATCAATCAATCTGATTTATTTGTACAGCAACAAGGCAGTTGAAAGTGTTGTCCATCATAAGGAAACCAAACCAAGCCACACACAAAGGTGAAAAACACTGAGCAAGTGGCAGCTATGCTCACCGATTGGGTGAGCAACATTTTTAAGAAAAAATGTGTTTTCCAGTTTCAAACCCTGACAAAGGCTGACCCATCAGCGCCTCAGTCAAGACCTTCTCTCCTGTCTTCTGCTCCCCTGGTGACATATTAAACTGCAGCAGCCTGTTGCTGCTGGCCTCATTACAGAGAGGACAAATGAAGTTAGTATGCTTCATCTAATTACAGTAGGACAATTCCACTCTGTCTTTAGGGGCCATACTCTGTTTCCTCCTGGTTTACAGGTGTTACAGCAAAGCTGCTGCTAATGGCTGCAGCTTTAAACTCAACAAACCCTCCCTACACCTGAACAAAAGCATCACTGCTGGCTGTACTGCATGTCTCATGACTGCACTCCAAACTTTGCAAAAAAATAAGAAGAAGCGCATGGATTCATGATGCTGCAACTCACTTTGGGTGGAGGATGCAGATAAATGACCAATGCTGTGCAGCTAGTCCGTTATTTTCCCCTGACCATCCCTGCAATGGATTATAATTAACAATGGCTCTTTTATGGTCCCTTTGGAGGATGAAGGTCAGCATGGTAATGTATAGTGAACAAACCTGGGGATTAATTATACTACACCTACCGTGCAGCGTTTGCCTCAGGATGTTTTATCATCCAGCAGACGTCACTCTGCAGCCACTGCATTGTAGCAAACATGTTTGCAGCAGTTTGCTCTATTTAACATGCTAGCTTGCCAACACTTGTGAGTTAAAGCAGATCAAACTGATAAAATGAAACATATTGTGATTTTAATTCGACCCACGCTCCCCAGACACTTTGAAAGCTAAAACATTTCTGCTCCGTCAGGAGGAGACGGAGTGAATCTGGGTCACACCAACACAGACAAACACATTCACATGCACTCCTCTTATCTGTTTAGAATAACTACCTGATCTAAAGGGTTTTTGGGCTGTGAAGGAAGACCTGCATGGACAGAGACAATGTGGGAACTGCACACAAAACAAGACTCAAACAGGCAGAGGTGACATTCAGCCTTTAAACACTTTAATACTCCATGTTTGAGTTTACAGTGAATGTTTATAGCAGCTGATCCATCAGGGGTTTAATGCAATCCCGTGAAAAAAAAAAAAAAAAATGACAACCATTCTTGGACACATTGGTATTTAATATCAATTTTAACAAAGTAAAAAAAATCCAAGAATAAAAAAATATGACAAATTTTCTGTAAAATTCAAGGAGCAAATGCCACGCTAACTAGCCTAGCATTCACAACAGGATCTAAGAAAATATGTCGTGCTACCAAAGAACGAGGGGGGGAAGAGAGATGAGAGGTTGTGATTGACAACGCTAAGACCCGCCTCTTGGCTCTGATTGGTTGTTTTTTGTTAGACAGAGAAGCTCAATTTTTTCAACAGACTATCTCAGAACAAACTGTCAAGACATGGTGACAGTTTTAGCATATATACATATATATAAATAAATAAATTAGCTGATTTGGATTTAAGAAACTATTTAATGATTAAGCTGTACTGTTAAAAAATATTAGAAATTTGTTATTAACTTTTGGGCTTTCTTTTAAAATAAAGCACTTCTATTAATGTTGTTATGGCCCTGTAATAAGATAGAAAAATTACCTTATTGACTAATAGTTCTCTTGTTGACAGGTTAGTTGCTTTTTTTTCTTTTTTTCTGTTGGATCACGTGACCTGGATTTATTCCTCCAAAGGAAGATGGCGACTGGTCTGTTGATCAGACCTAGAGCCGTTTTGATTGGTCTGGGTGAACAGAGTGATCTTCTGGACTACCTGCACTTCTCACAAATAGACTCTTTGCATTGGACGTAAACCCAGACTATTTCAGCCACCTGGACATTTATCTGAGCTCAGATACAGACACTTTGTACAATCATTATATTTCATTGTATTTTCATAATGTTATTCTAATACCTCGGACATATTGCTAACAGTTGCTGAAGCAACTCATCTGTGATTCCAGTCATAATTTTTACATCATATTGCTTGCCTTAGACCTCCTTCCAACCTAGATATTGAAGGTAGGAGAACCCAGTTGGATACTTAGGTAGGAAAGATCTTTTCCTACTTGAGTATCCTAACTGTATGCTAAATAGGCCACAGTAGTTTATTAGTTTTTGTCATTCTTTCATCTTTTGCATAGTAGTTTGTTTGAGTCTGTTGATTAAAGTATTTAACTGCAAAGCTGAATTCTTTTAGTCAATAAACACTTTTATATATCACAGAAGTTGTTTGTGGTGTCTTGCTGTTTGAAGAATGTCAGTGCTGAACAAATTCCTTCATCTGCTGTTATTTTAATATTTTATTCAACAAGGTAAATACAGATAGTAAATGAGACTGAACTATTTGGCTCTTATTATTTAAACCTTATGTAAGTAATTAATTTACTTTTTTTTGTTCACTTAAATTAAAAATCCAAAGGATTTTGGTTGTTGTTGTTGTATTAGTTTAACAGAAACAATACAAGCACATTAGATTTATCAGATGGACAATTCCATGTTTGTGAAGAAATTAGAAAAGTATGTTGTTTGTTGTTTAGTGAAAATAAATCATTGGGAGAAAACCTATTATTATTATTATTATTATTATTATTATTCCTTATTCTTCCTAATATCATCAGCTATAGGGTCCTACAGCCTCCAACCTCAAAGTCTTTGTCTACACCACATCCATCACCACAGCTGGTTCACCTGCCATCTCCAACACCTGCCGGCTGGATTCAACTAAATAAAACATGAACATATAAATGTGTCCCATTTTTCTGAAGCAGCCATAAAACCCAGACAGTTCTTTTCATGTCTCCAGTGGGAATCCTTAAATCCAGGGAGCTGTCACCACACCATAAACTACCTAGGGTGCTGGCATGTGGAGCAGAGGTCTTCTGGGCCAACTAACAGCAAGAACTAACCTCAGGCTGTCAGAAATCCCTCCTGCTGTGGCTTATGTAACAGAACAAAGTGACCTTTCAGGCCAAACTACAAAGGTACGGGTTAGTCATGCATCTCCCATGACTATATATATATAGAATATATAGATTCTATATATTCTATATAGAATCTATATAGAATATAGATTCTATAATAAATCTATATTTAGATTTATTATAGAAAATAAATCTAAATATAGATTTATTTTCTATAATAAATCGTGAAAGTTGCACAAAATACAAACTGTGACTGCTGTCATCCTCATCATCATCATCAGCGGTATCATCTCTGTCTCTGGACTCACTTTATTAAAATACATTTAAATGTTCCGGCCATTTTTTTCCTAAACCTGAAAAATACACTCAAAGCTTGGCACATTTTTATATGCAGTATTATATGAACCACACATTGATTCCAGTTGAGCCATTGTGCTTTTGTTCATCTTTTCAGTCCCACTTCTAGACACTGACACCACTTTGTGTTCCAGTGAACAGATCACCTGAGGAAGCCCTTCCTGTCTGACCTCTCTGACAAAGCTTTTCAGCCCTGCTGCTGTTCCTACTGAGATTAAAAACAACCTGATCAGGCAAAATGAGCTGTGCAATCAAAACTGTGAATTAGCAACTGGGCACAGCTGGAAGAGACACTAAAGAGATTACTTTGATTATATCGCTTGAGGAGGGTTTTATAATGACTCAGTGGAAGATAATTGTGGATTTGTCATCGGGGTGGCTGAGGTAAGAATGAAGTAAAGTATTTTTTCCTTTTTTGTTTTTAAATACAAACAGTAAGAAAAGCTGGGTAATATGCAGAGATTTGAAATGATTACATCACAGAGGTCTAAAATCTATTTGAGATGTGCTTTTTCTAGACTTTTGTGCCAAGTTCTACCGGATGCTATAGGGTCTCCATCCCATCAGGAAAGAATTGAAGCAGTGGATACTTCTAGTGGTGCCAAGATACCTGCCTCTACCTGAATATGCCTTTTTAGAGTCTAATGAGCAATGATTCCTTGCTAGATGTGAAGTTACAGGGCGGAATAGTTTAAGGTTTTCAGAGTTGAGAGAAGATGGCATCCTGGCAGTTGGTAGTGGAGATGGCATTTTGGTTTTCAAAAGAGTCCTGCTGCTGGCGGAGCAGAATATACCTGAGTGAGATCCACAAGACTGAGCAGAGAGCATTGGAGCTGGAGAGGTCAACCAACACCATAGGAGATCTGGCTGCAGAGGAGGGGGATCGTCAGAGATCCTTTCTTCTGGAGGAATCTCTCTCAACAGGGCCATGCAGAGATCTTTGGAGGGGCAGGGGCTCAAAGTTAAAAAAGGACACAATGGACAAGATCTTAAAACACTTCAATTCTTCAGCTTCTCGGTAGATACATCATGTACCTCAATATCCTCTGAAAGGTTTTCCTCTAAGAGATGGTCCATATCCATGGATGCAGGGTCAGAGATGTTATTTTCAGGGGAGTACATTTGTTGGAAGGCAGTGAGTTGTTTTTGGAGAGCAGAAACATCTCCTTCATATCTAGTTTTAAGTTCTT
>CAEFZY010049852.1:0-16653 GCA_903066815.1 Brachyrhaphis roseni
AGCGTTGTTGTTAGCAGCTGCTGAAAGTAACTAAAAAGTTACTTTTAATGTAACTTAGTTACTTTCCAAATCAAGTAGTCAGTAATCTAACTAAGTTACTTTTTCAAGGAGTAATCAGTAATCTGATTAAAGTTACTTTTACAAAGTAACTGCCATCACTCATCGTTAGCGCATCATTAGCAGCCTCCCTAGCGTTAGCCTCAGCTACAGCATTAGCGGCATTGTTATTGTTATGGTCAGCGGCAGCGTTAGCATCAGCGGCAGCATTACCATTAGCTGCATTGTTAGCGGAAACGGCAATGTTTGTGGCATCGTTAGCCTCAGCTGCAACGTTATCAGCATTGTTAGCATTATCATCAGCTGCATTATTAACGTCAGTGGCATTGATTGCTGCAGCATTAGCGCATCCCTAGCGTCAGCATTGGTGCATTGTTAGCATTATTATTAGCGGCATTGTTATTGTTACAGTCAGAATTAGCTGCATCGTTAGCCTCAACTGCAGGTCAGCTCCATTGTTAGCAGCATCGTTAGCGACATTAGAACCTTTCAGGCCGATCTTGCTGCGGTCCATGGACTCTTTGGCGTCTGCAGGGATCATCCACTTCCCTCCGGGTCCCTTGATGGCCGTCACGTTCCTCTCCTCCCACTGGACTGGAGCCTGCGAGGGCAAACTCGGTTCAGTTCTTCATTCGGGAGGCCCAGTTCTGGTCCTGCGCCGACTCACCTTAGCGGCGTCGAAGATCTTGACCACGGCGGCAGAAATCTCTGGGCCGATGCCGTCTCCTGGAATCAGAGTCACCGTCTGCATCTGGAACCAAACAGAACCGCTATCAGTTCCTCTGGACTGCCTCAGAACCACCTGGACCCGGATCAGACTGAGCCTGGTTCCGGTCCAGTAGACCAGAACGAGCCCTCCATCAGGAGACTCCAGCAGGACAGCACAGAGAGGTTCTGTCTAGAACAGACCCGCCGCAGACCTGTGGAACCACAGGCACAGGAGGGTCCAGGTGCCATCAGATCAGAACCTGGTCACCGCTGGACGCAGGCAGGGCAGCTAAGAAGCTGCTCCTGTCCGGGACAACCATCCAGAGCCAACTGGACTTCTGTAGGTCCGAGAATTACCTAAGGACCACAGACTGGCGCAGGGCTCAGGTCAGAGGTCAGACCAGTGAAGGTTCTAAAATTAAAGCAGCATCAGAGGAACCAGGACTGGAGGTGCTGGTCCAGACCCGGTTCTGAGACCCAGTTCACTCACCCCTCTGGAGAAGGAAGAGACAGCTGACCTCCTGTTGGCTCCGCCCATCACCTGGCTCACCTGCAGCAGACAGGAAGCAGCTTTACTTCACCTGAACAACTAAAAATAAATCACATGTTGAATTATTTATTTATTACTTTGAGCTTCAGGCGCCAAAAATTTTGAATTGTAATAAAAAAATTTAAAAAAAAACACAAAAACAACCAGAATACAGTAATCTAAAAACATGAAGTTGTAATCAGGCGTTAAGCGCAGAAACTTTATCGCTTTGACAAGATTCACGGTGAACGCCATGATGATGGACGCCACGGTGGATCCTCAGGAGATGAAGTGTCTCATCTGCTGACATCATATAACCACATGATTCATGGTGTAAAAAACCGTTTTACAATATGTGACTAGATGAAGCAGGTTTTCATCATGATTTATTCCCGTTTCTCTGCATCAAATCAATTATTTCTCTATTAATACATTTTATTCCAGACCCTCAGTGTTCCTGCCTCTTCTACAGAACTTTCCAGCAGAACTCAGGTTGGGACCAGAAACCCGCAGACCGGAGGTATCGGACCTGACTGGTCCTGACAGTCAGGATTAGAACCAGTCAGAACCGGTCATTATGGGAATTCATGTGAACACTGAATGAATTTAGCAACTGTTTTCAGTGAAGTTGCTCAGTTAGTCAGGCTGCCTGCGCCGATAGTTTCACACCTCTCTACTGTGAATGAGCCAAAACTTATAGTAGCCATCTTTCAGCCAGCTGGCATGCAGTGCGCAGCAACAGGTGGGGGGAGGGTAGCCCAGCATCAAAAGAAAACATTTGTAAACAATGATGGATCGGCCCTGGTTTAAAGCTCTGTCCTACACTGAGAGGTCAAGGTTCAAACTAACAGGAGCTCTGTTGCTACACCTAAACATCACATCCTGTACACGTGTTTTAATGAATGATGCGTTCAGCGTCAGCCGAAATTAACAGACACACCCCACCTTCTTTTCCTGACATTTGACCCTTTAGTCTTATGTATAGGTTTCAGTCCAACTCGAAGGAAATCTTAAATTAGTCACTTTTAAACGGAGTCTGGTGTCGGTGAGGGTAAGCTAGCTTCCAGCCTCTAGTTCCAGTGGTTCCGAGGATTAACGGAATAAACTGGCCGAGCAGTGAGCAGCATGAGCCGGTTAATCGCTCCAGGCAGACGAGGGAAGATTTCTGGATGAAACTGAGGGAACTTCTCCATCACCTCATTTCCCTGCTGAAGGACGCCAACACCGCTGCTAACAGCTAGCAGGCTAACAGTGGAGTCAAAACCCTGATCTAACCGGAACAGAAACCCGGAAGTTTCTGTTCCCACAGAGAGCCCGGCCGAACCCCGCAAAGTTACGGCGGAACTACTAGTAGAGACTTTCCAACACTTCCAGAACATTTTCCTCTTACCAGTGACCTCCACACGCTGCCTGCTGCCATCCTAACATAACCTGAGATCCTCTGAGTGCGAGATGCCTCACAACGAGCAGCCCACCACCGAACGAAGATCCTATGACTGAAAGATGCCTCACTGCTTTATTCAAATATGATACTTCCATTCATCCTACTATCACGTCTTGAGTTTTCTGCTTCTGACATCTGTATAATGTTTCTGTTATAATGTTGTACAGAATAAAAGGCAACCAGATCAAATTATTTTTGCTTTTTTTTGGTTATTGTTAGTTAGATATTGCTGTTGAGGAGCGAAGGCGGGCCTCCAGATGCACACAAAATAAAAAGCCGAAACATAAATACTCTGATTTCAATGTAGATTTAAGGAGCTGTAATTCTCTGTGCGTTTATCTGCTAATATTGAAGCAAACAGTTGTTCGAAGCAAACCCCTGATCCTGTAACTATCAGTTTTTCATACAACAGCATCAGGGGGTCCACTGGTCCTGGAGGTTTCTTTAATACCAGGTCGAAACCTGGAGTGGACGGAGCAAGGCCCTGTTCCATCTCCTGCTCCAAAAATCAATTTAATATCTGATCCCTGGGTAGGGGACGTATCAGATATTGAACTGATAAGAACAGATTTTTTTCTTTCTAAATATTTTATTTTTACTTTGAACATTTTAAAACATGACATTATACTGTTATACAGAAATTTTTACTTTTCTTTTTCATAAATGCAATTAATTGGTTAAATTAAACTAAAATAAGATGAGAACAAGGATATTAAAACAAAGTCTCTGTATGTTTAAAAGCTGAGAGGACCGGGGTGACTCCCTACAAGGTTCGGAACCGTCCGGTTCTGGTGCTCGGAGGGGATCCCGCCTGGAGCTCCTTCCCTCCTGCCTCACCCGGAGAGCCAGGCCGCCGCTGCCGGGACCTCCGTCCGTGGAGCTAACCAAGAAAACCTCGGCAGGGTGAGTGCATCAACGCATTGCTTTTAGAATATTTTGCTATTATATAAAAGTGAATTGTGTAGTTATTTGACTTTCCATTGAGGAGAACCAGGTGAGGCTCTCTGCTGCCTTCAGGTGCCGTCCAAATGATCAGTTTCTCCACACCTGAGACCAGCAATAAAACTTATTTTCACTGATAAATCCTTTACTTCGGCTCAGATTTAGTTTAAGTTTTTGTCATGGCTGTACTGTTCATAACACATGAGGATAAGTTGTTTAATAAATATTTAACTTAACAAAAAATGTTCCTGTAAAACAAACAAAATCATATTGAAATTGTAAAACAAAGACTAAATGTAATAAATTGTAGAAATAATTTTTAGCATTCCTCTGTCAGGCTCCTGGAAGCCAGATTTTCCCAGCAGCACCTGAAAGCATCAGGGCAGTGTACCGCTCCTCCTCCAGCAGAAGGAGCATCATCCTGGGAGCCGGACACAGAGCCTCCTCCTGGACGTGAAGCTCCTGGCGTGGAGGTGGGGGAGTCTCCAGTGGGATGCAGCTCTGTGATGGGATGATCCGCCGCGCACCATGGGCAACAAGCAGACGACCTTCACCGAGGAGCAGCTGGAGGCGTATCAGGTCTGTCCCACATAAATCATGACGCTTCACAGCCACAACAGGCAGGACGGAGCCGCTGCTGCTGATTGGATCCCTGAAGACAGATCCTCACCCGTTTCTCTGCTTGTTTACAGGACTGCACCTATTTCACCCGGAAGGAGATTCTGAGGTAAGTCCACACACGCTACTTCATCACTGAGGAGGAGGAGGGCTGGGACACAGAGACATAGGAGACATCAGAGACGTAGGAGACATCGGAGACGTAGGAGACATCGGAGACGTAGGAGACATCGGAGACGTAGGAGACATCAGACACGTAGGAGACATCAGACACGTAGGAGACATCGGAGACGTAGGAGACATCGGAGACGTAGGAGACATCAGACACGTAGGAGACATCGGAGACATCGGAGACATCAGAGACGTAGGAGACATCAGAGACGTAGAAGACATCGGAGACATCAGAGACGTAGGAGACATCAGTGATGTAGGAGACATCGGAGACGTAGGAGACATCAGAGACGTAGAAGACATCGGAGACGTAGGAGACATCAGAGACGTAGGAGACATCAGAGACGTAGAAGACATCGGAGACGTAGGAGACATCAGAGACGTAGGAGACATCAGTGATGTAGGAGACATCGGAGATGTAGGAGACATCAGTGACGTAGGAGACATCGGAGATGTAGGAGACATCAGAGACGTAGGAGACATCAGTGACGTAGGAGACATCAGTGACGTAGGAGACATCGGAGACGTAGGAGACATCAGTGACGTAGGAGACATCGGCGACGTAGGAGACATCGGAGACGTAGGAGACATCGGAGACGTAGGAGACATCGGAGACGTAGGAGACATCGGAGACGTAGGAGACATCGTCTCTGCCACAAACCAGACAGAAACGGCCTGGAAAACTCTCCTCTGGGGTCGACAGGTCAGGTGAAATCCAGGTAAGCAGAAATAGGAGCCAGAATCAGAAGACATGTGAAGCTCTGAGCTCCAGGATTGTCTCCAGAGGATCGGTGGAGGTCATCATGTCAGGGTTGCTGCAGTGAGACAGTGTTGAGGTGCACAGCTGGACAGGCTGGTGTTCCTAGCAGATATTTTGCTCATGTGAAGAGGACCTTTGGTGGATTTATGCTGCCGACGGGGAGGAGAAGTTCTTCAGAGGAATTATTCATTATCTGCCATTTAGACCAGTTTATTTAAAGAGCCCTTAATCATGAAACCAAACAGGATAGAAAATAAATTGATTCAGTCCTAAAAGGTCTGATCAGAATCAAATTTACTGGTGGGACATGGACAGCAGGCTGAGGACGTCTCACTGTGTCTAGTTGTAGTGGTATCTGGAGTCAGCAGGGGGCGGCGTCAGGACGGATGGACCGTTGTCTCACGGTGCGTCCTCTGTGTTCTGCAGCCTCCACGGACGGTACCGGGAGCTGGCTCCACACCTGGTGCCACTGGACTACACCAACAACCCGGACATCAAAGTCCCAATGGCGCTCATCGTCACCATGCCGGAGCTCAAGGTACGCAGGTCCACCGCCGGGTCCTCCAGAACCTGGCCCGACAGATACAGATGTTCTCCTGTTCTTCAACAGGTGGATGCTGGTCTAAACTGATTTGTGGTGTGTGTGTACCATGTATTTGATGCATTGTGGGGACCATTTTCCTGACACATATTTTGTTGTGGGGACCAATTCTGGTCCCCACAAGGAGAAACGTTGTTTTGAGTTTTACGGTTAAGATTAGGGATGACACTCTCCTGAATCTGTCCATCGATCCAAACAGTTTGGTGCAGGGAGTCAAAGGCAAGGCGTCACTCTAGAGCTCACCTCCTTTTGCTTATCCCAAGTATACGGTACAGAGATAAGTATTCAAAAATAATAACTATAACAGTCTTATAAGATGGTATGTATATTCTAAGATTTGGAACAAATCATCAGTCATGAACCTCAGGATCCCAGGTGTTTCAGCCATTACCACCATGCACCCTTACCCACAGACAAGGTTGATTAAGCCTCATTGTGTGTTATCTGACTCCAGTTAAGAATCTATGCCATAAAATTAGGACTAAGGTTAGGTAGTGTCCCCCAGTAAAGCAGAAGGGGACTTCACATAATCCCAAGTGGCTAAATAAAGGTAAAAACTAAAGGATTACGGGTGTGCCGTGGTGGTGTAGGGGTTAGCGCAACCCACATTTGGAGGCCTTGAGTCCTCGACGCGGCCGTTGCGGGTTCGACTCCCGGACCCGACGGCATTTGCCGCATGTCCTCCCCTCTCATTACCCCCTTCCTGTCAGCCTACTGTCTAATAAGGGACACTAGAGCCACAAAAAGCCCCCTGGTGGGGAAACAAAAAAAAAAAACAACAAAAAAAAAGGATTAGGACATTCCGATTAGGGATAGGAAAACCAGGTTATAAGGTAGCCTTGATCCTTGAACCAAGGTAAAATGGTAAATCAAAGTAGAGGTATACATCCTGGGGTTAGGGTCAGTTATGTAGAGGTTAAGGTTAGGCTGTAGAAACGAATGGAAATCAATGAAAAATCCCTGCAAAGACAGTGAGACAAACGTGTGTGTGTGCAGGAGAACCCGTTCAGGGACAGGATTGTGGAGACGTTCTCTGAGGACGGACAGGGAAACATGAGCTTCAATGACTTCGTGGACATGTTTTCAGCTCTCTGTGAGACGTCCCCCAGAGAGCTGAAGACCATCTATGCCTTCAAGATCTACGGTAGGACGCTCTTTCATGAACCTGAGGATGAACACTCCTCTCTGAGCTTCTCATCCTATCAGAATCACTACATTATAAAACCTAAAGTTGTTCAAATCTGAGGCTCAACTGTGATGAAGACCAAGCCTTCCTTCTGTTCCTGCTCGCCTTGGATTTGGTGCAGAAAGTTGCTGCGTTTCTGTTACAGATGTGCGCAAAGCTTTTTCAATAATCTGTTAAACACCGTTGTGCAAATTGAGTGTTTCCATTAAATAAGAAATTCCCTTACAATCGCATGAATAAGCTTGTTCACGTGTGAACACTGGCGTTTCCACTGACCATAAAATTGCACAAAGTGCAATTATGAAAATAAATTTGCTCAATGTAAACATACCAATTTTGATAAAACTCTGGTTTTATGGCAACTTCCTTCTTCACCAGATGGAAACAAGATGGAGGATCAGATTATAGTGTTGGAGGATTTCTCTTTAGTCTTTGGCTAAAGATCAGGAGCCATTTCTGCTGCTAGCGTTAGGCTAGCATGTTAGCTTGGGTTGTATTTACCCAGAATGCCCTGCGCTGTAGTCCACTTCCTGCTTTTGGAGCAGTCTCTGGTCCGCTTCGCGTTCAAATTCAAACCGAACCCAGACTGAGGTTTGGAGGACCAGAGGTCAGAGGTCGATTAGCGTTCACACCAACTGAACCGGAGTTGGATTAAAATGGAAGAGCCTTAAAACTCTCCAAAGACATGAAGATTTCTGTCCAAACAAACAGTCCTCAGGTCCATTCTGTCTGTTACATTATTACTATAATATATTATCTTGGATTACTCAGCGGAATCTAGCCTGCCCTGATTGGCTACGGCAGCCTGGGAGGCACATACAAAAACATTACAAAGTGCAAATACCATTAAACAAAACAAAATATTTTTGTTTTGTTTAAAAAATACAAATTTAGAAACTAACATTCAAACAAATGGATGTTTGTTTTACTAACCAAAACAAACATCCATAAACAATCTGCAAAATGGAAATTCATTTCAAATAATTTAGAACATTTACTTTGAATAATTTACAAATTTACCTTAAATAGTCTACAATTTTAAATAATTTACACAATTTACTTTGAATCGTTTACTATCCATTACAATGATAATAATTAGCAGCGATTTAATAAAAGAAATAAAATGAAAAGCAGAATCTGAGCTGCTGTGTGTCTTCCTGCTCCAGACTTCAACAGGGACAACTTCATCTGCAAGGAGGATCTGCAGAAGACCCTGAACAAGCTGACCAAAGGGGAGCTGACCCCAGAGGAGGTCACTCTGGTGTGCGACAAGGCCATCGAGGAGGCCGACCTCGACGCCGACAACAAGCTCTCCTTCTCTGACTTCGAGAACATGATCTCCAAAGCTCCAGACTTCCTGAGGTAACGCCGCCAAGATCACGGCCAACATTTCACCCGCAAACGGGTCAGAGAGGAAACGGGTCAGAGAGGAAATGTCAAATGGCTTCATTAGTGGGAATAAAACATCAGAACAATCGTTTAAATGTGTGCGATCTCTGTCAGTGGGGCGGAGGTTTGAGAATCCACAGAGCGCCACCTCCTGATCAGCCATCACCTGATCAGCCATCACCTGATCAGCCATCACCTGATTGATAATGGCCTTTAACTGAGCCACGCCGAGCGGAACCAGGAAAACAATCGGATCAGAGCCGTAAACCAGGCAAGGCCCGGAGCGCCGCATGGAGCTGCAGAGATAAAAGCTTTTACTGCTGATCATCCATCACCAGGGGGAGGGGGCTCTGGGGATGCTGTCACCATGGCAACAACAACCAGGGAGGTCACATTACTGTCGGGGGGGCGGGAGGGGGTGACCTGCTGAGTCACTGGAGCTCCAGTCAGAACCAGGATGATGAGGATGATGAAGAATCAATAATCAGTGATGTGGATAAAGCTTCTGCTTCTTCTTCTCTGTTTCTGCAGCAACTTCCACGTACGAATATGAGAGCAGTCCTCCAACAGAGATCCTGTAGAGGACAGATGTCTCACCTGGACCCATTCCTGACTCCACCGGTTCTGGATCACTCTGATCGATCTGGACCCATCTGGTTCCGGCGCTGTGGAACAAACTGGACTTGGTCTAAAAGCACACGGTTAAAGGGCAAACAGCGAGCAGCTATGCAACCCTGGCTCCCCTCGTAGCATGCTGTACATATCTGCTGCTGCAAACTGACAATCATTGTAAACTGTGGCTCAGTTAAAGGAAGGGCTCTCTGTCAGTCTGGCTTTCACACTCCTTCACCTGTCGACAGGTATGATCACACCTTCACCTGTTCAGCTCTGAATGTTTTCTGGCAAATAAAAGCTTTGATTTGGTCGCTGCGTCTCATTTAACCAAACAGTCCTGGAGTCAGAGTCACTCATCTGGCAGAGGTCCACTTCCTGCTTCATGTGCCTTCACCCACACACACACAGACACATGCACACATTAATGAGCTCCATCACAGACAGATAATTGACCTCTCAGTGGTCATAATGTTTTGCCTGTTTAGTGTATCACTGCTACAGTAATTAAAGCTACATGGTGAAACTCAGGCACTAAATGTCTGGTTCTGAACAGCTGTGGGTCAGAACCAGACAGGCATAGGGGGAGTCCAGGTAGATTCCAGGTCTTCATGCAGGGCCGGCCCAAGGTAATATGGGGCCATAGACAGAATCATGATTTAGGCCCCTGGGCCCCCAAGAACCTCAGCATCACTAACATGTTTAAATGTAGATTTAGTGAATCTGAGAGGAACCTCTAACTAGTTGGCAGGTTGTTAGAGGTTAAACTGAAGTAGTAGAGCTTATTTAATAAAATAGCCTCAGATTTGCTTATTTCATAACTTCATAACCTTTGACCTTCTCTCCTCTGGTCTGTTTAACAGCTACAGTCTCAGATCAGCTCAGCCTCCAGCAGCAACTTTATTCCTGTTGGGGAAACAAAGATTATATTAGCTTTGCATTGTCCCCACATGATGACAGTGACACAGTTTGGTCTGATTAAATAGGGTCATCAATCATCAAGATATATTGATGACTATTGATATATTGATATACCATATTGATCAAGAATATATATTCTTGATCAATATGGGTTGTTGCTATGTTGTTGTTCGGTGTTTTAAGACCTTGTTCAATGGGCCCCTCATTAACTTTGAGCCCCTGGCCCTCCAAAGGTCTCTGCACGGCCCTGATGTGACTGATGACGGGCCTGATGTTGCTCGTGCAGTTCACCTGTCTGACCACTGGAGGGCGCCAGGAAACTGCTGACCAAGAAACAGAAAAACAGAAAGCAGAAACAAACGGAAGAGGAAAACGCAGCAGAAGCAGGGTGTGTGTGTGTGTGTGTGTGTGGGGGGTGGGGTAGTTGGAGGGGGGGGGGGGTCATTAAATCTCTGGGGCATTTTTTTTCGGTCGTCTTGTTGCTGCAAAGAAAGTTAAACTCGGTGCCTGCAGCTGTCACCCCTAGAGACCCAGAACAATAGGGGTTATTTCCTGCTCCTCGTTCGGCCCTGCTGCTGCTGGGGGGTTGGGTGGGTTCAGCTTCAGGTTCAGGTCGGATCTGCCAGGCCGGGTCGGTTCAGGTCGGTTTCTTCACTGGAAGTCCAGGAGAAACATGAAACATGAAGCTGAGACACAGAGATTCCCCCAAACACCTCAACTTCTCCCGGTTAGACACCGGCATCACTTTCTGTTCTCTGGGAACCGTCTGCTGTCCTCCAGGAAGTGACTGACAGCAGATATGACATCACTTCCTGTGAGGACCCGGTTTGTCCAGCACCTGGTCCAGAAGTGTTCAGGTTTTTATTGTCAAAGCAGCATGGCCTGGACAGAGGGACAGGCAGAGGACAGCCGTCCCGGTCTTGCTGGAGACGCTCAGAGAGGAACAGAACCTGGAGTGGGTCCGGAGCCTTCCTCCATCGTCAGCAGACCTCCTCCTCTTCCTCATGCTCACCAGAATGTTCTGGAAGGAAAATCCTCCCAGAATCCCCTTGTGCTGAGCTCTGAGGGATTCTTACAGAACCGGATCGGTCCTGAGATCCCGCTGACCCGGTCAGAGGAAGACGGCTGCAGCCGACCTGCCAGCACGCCGTGTTCCTGGAGGTTCTGGGCGAGAGATGAGAGGAAATGCTTCCTGTCATCAGAGACACCAGATCCAACCATCAGATGTTCACATTCCTCACGTCTGCAGAAAACTGCTGACAGCATTACGACCCAATCAAACGGCCCGCTTCCTGGAAAAAAGGACCGCCCAGCTGCAGGGGGTTCGTTCACACAGCAGTGTGGTCTGGACCAGAACCAGAACCAAAACCAGACAATGGATGTGATGAAATCCTGAATCCAGAATAGTTTCCATCCAGAGGGAAACAGAGACTGTTGTTTTTCTCTGGATCTCTGAGAGAAGCAGAAAAGATGTTTAAACATCCTGATTTTCCTGAACACACTGTCTCTAAGTCAAACCTGATGGTCCGGTCGACCCGGTTCTACTGGAACCAGAACTCCACCATCTGCTCCACCTCCAGCTGCTGTGGTTCTGAGTCAAACCAACCTGTTCCCCTCCTGGCCTGTGGGGGCGCTGCACCAAGAACCACTGAAGACACTGAGAGCAACTTCCTTCTTCACCAGATGGAAACAAGATGGAGGATCAGATTTTAGTGTTGGAGGATTTCTCTTTAGTCTTTGGCTAAAGACCAGGAGACATTTCTGCTGCTAGCACTAGGCTAACACGTTAGCTTTGGTTATATTTACCCATCATTACCTATCCAGAAAAGGACAGGTCAGGAACGCTCATTCTTCCATTCTGACCTCTCCTGACCCAGAGCGCCTCGGCACCTGGAGGGAACATTGAGTTTGTGTCAGACCTTGTTCAGACAAGACGTCTTATTTTTAGTCCAGGTGTCAGTCGCTTCATCTGAGTTCATGACTCATTAACATTTCTATAAACACACCCACACACACACACACACACACCCACAGAGCAGTGGCTGCTCCAGTTTTCCAGCCAGTGATCTTGATGCAGCATCTGAAGGATTTACCTCCCAGAGACGTGTCTTTGTCCTCAGCAGGGAGGTGAGTCCTCTGTCTGTGGACAGATTTATGCAGGTCATGATGTCGGGCTAAGCCGCCCCTAACACACACACACACACCCCGTCTCACAGGGGGCTGAGTGTTAGCAGATGTGCGTCCTCTGGCTGCTCTCTGCAGCTCTGATAGTTGATACATGCTCAATGCAGCGTGAAGCTGGAGGACATGGAGTCATGATGGATGCTTCAGCGTTGCACAACAACCTGCTGACTGTTTCACAACCGCTGTAGGAGTAGGTCCAGGTTTCCACCAAGTTCTGGAGGACGATCACTGACACCAAGGAGTCCCCATCAATCCATCAATCAACCACAGTGGAGACCAAACTGCTTCAGGGTCAAAACCCAACACAGCAACTGGTAAAAGAGCAGAAACGGCAAAGCAACGCAGAACAAACTAGATAAAACCAGAAGCGTTGCCAGGTTGGGCACCATAATACGGGATGTTTACAGGAAGATACTAAAGATACCAATACGGGAGCAGGGTGGGAACAGGGTGGACTACGGTAGTTTCCCGACCAAAACGGGAGAATGGCAGGTGTGGTGGTGAAGTCCTGGACTTGGTCAAACGGATAAAAACAGCCTAAACTGGTTTAACAGGTGAAAATAAGCAAATCTGGAGAACAACAGAGGTTTGTTTGTCAAGTTGTTTTGTCAGACATGATTTTGGGTTTTTCACTTGTTGTGGTGAAATTTCCCAGGCCAGCAGCAGCAGCTTTGTCTCCATGTGGGATCCGTTCTGCTTGCTGGTTGTTCAGGAACAGAAAGTTCTGCCTGGTGAATAAATATCACATCATCTGCACAAGTCAGTTTAACGTTTCGGCGGTTTGCAATAAATCCCAGAGGCAACAAGAAGAAAACCAAGACAGCTAAAGCAGAGCCCTGCGGCACGCCGCTCAGAGGAGAGGCAGGAACCGTTTGAAGGTTGAACCACAAAACCACAGCGAGATCCACAGAGTCAAAGGTCACCATAAGCTCCAGAACCACCAGCAGCCGATTGCCGACAGTCGAGTTACTTGGGTCTGGGTTCTGGATCTTGGTTCTGTTAGCTGGATGTTGCGTTGCGTCGCTGCTGGGGATCAATCGAAGCTCGGCGTTTGATCCGACTCCAACATCTGGATCTCATCAGCCGGTCCTGCTGAGCCTCTCTGGGTCTGCAGAGGAACCCAAACCTCACCAGAACCAAACTCAGCTTCGCAGAAATATGCATCCTAAGCAGCATGTTCTGTGCCGTCGCATGGAGGAGACATGATGTCCTCATATGTCCTCCACTGCAGAAGGCGCAACTAAGACTTGAGCAACAACTTGTGCTCTCCGTGGAAACCGGGGACTCCTGCTGCTGCAGCAGCTCTGCTGTTGCTGCAATTAGCACCAACTCAAGAAGACATTTTGAATCCCTAAGAGAACTGAACAAATTAACCAAAAACATTAAATAAAATGAATATTTAATTATTGGTCTCAGACAGCGAAAAACTGGCAGAGCTGCCAGTTGCGTGTAGCAGTGTTTCTCTGGCTGCTAGCCTTGTGCTAGCAAAGCAGGGCTAACGGAGCTAGCATGCGAGTCGTGGCTCTGCTGAGGCGGTCAGCATAGACCGATGGAGTGAAGCTTCAGCCGTCGAGCTGCAGCCTTCAGCTGATAGAAACATGTTTTATGTCAAATATGACTCAGAATAAGTTTGACTTAATGTCTGTCTCTTTAAAGGGATCCAGGATTAATAATAATAATAATAATTCGACTTAATTGTCATTGCAATGTCACAAATACAAGCAATGAAATGTAGCAGACCAAGCTGGATTTGAACCAGGCTCTCCCGGGTTGGAGGGCATTTGCTTTAACCACTGCGCCAAATGCATAGCTGAACATGAACAGCTGAACATGTTGGCCTAAATATGTCGCAATTTTCCAAATACCTAAAAAAATATTGTTTGTATTATTCCAAAACTCATAATTACTTCAATAAGGTACATTAGGCCTGTTGCAATAAACAATAAATCAATTAATCGCATGATAAATGAAAATTATCAACCTCATTTTAATTGATCTGTTTTATTGTTTCTTTCTGCCTTTTTCTCTTTCTATTGATGACACTGGATCAACTCCGATTCTCTCCACTGACCTTCCCTCCTCATTTCCTGAGCATAAGGGAGGAGTGAACTATTGATATCTGAATCTAATGATTATTGAAGGCCAATACATACAGACGTCATAATCTGTACTCTTTTGGTTGAACGTAGGTTTTATTTCCACTTTGGTTTTATGTTGTTTAGTTTTGATTCAAGTGCATTTTTTATGAAGACTGAGAGTCCATTTTATTTTTGCTTTTGGTTGTTTAATTTTGTTCCAGTGTTAAGTGTTCTTTTGAAAATGAAGTGCATTTATTTTTGGCAGAATGTGTTTGCATTATGATGTCATTACCATTACATAATGGTCTTCAAATAATATTATTATTTATTGCAATAATTTTTGAAACAATCGCTCAGCAAAATTTGTTATCGTGACAGACCTGTCATATATGGCTATCTTTTATGAAGAACCGCGCATGCTCATCAGTCTACCTGGGCTACGGAAGCCTAACTGTGACATATCACTACATCTCCCCCTTCCAGCAGCGAAACACGCATACTGAACCTTACATGGGTACTTTGCAGAAATACTTAACAAGTTAGAAAACAGCATCTCTGAACACTAGGTCGTTGGGGTAGACTGCCCTCAGTCCGCAGCAACGTAGGGATTATTCTGCCCTCAACAGTTATTGTTCCTATAAATCCTACAAAACAAACTTTTAGTTAGAACCTTTATACTTTGGTAGACTGCTGGTAACTCCAACATCTATAGCATGTGAATCTTTACTCTTACAGAGTTCTAATGCTCTTTCAAATTCCAATTTACTCATTTTCTCTCCCCTTTTTTTTTTTTTTTCAAATTACCCTTGTATTGAAATAAAACAAAATTGTAATATGCAATAATGTTTTGCTTTGTACTTGTAAACATAAAAGAAGAATAAACTTAATAAATTTCTGAGAGATGAGCTCTTGCAGAATAATAACGATGAACAGATGGATTCATCACCGTTTTGGGCAGCCATCCATTCCTGATGAAATTTATAATCTGCTGCAATTCCTGATTATGCTGAGTGGCCACACGGATCTTAGAGAGTCTTTGGGATGAGACAGGTGCATTTGCTACAACTGATGCAACATGTGCTTGTACCACATGATCTGTGGTCTCATCACTCACGTGTCTCTGCGGCCTCCTGCATAGAGTGTCGGCCACCACCAACTGCTTGCCTGGGACGTGTTCTGCTTCCACATTGAACCTTAAAAAGCGCATCAGGAGTCTCTGGCACCTTGGAGGGGCTTTGTCCAGGTCATAAGTATTTATGAGTGGTACAAGTGGTTTGTGGTCTGTTTGCAGAAGGAAACTGTCCATTCCCTGAACATAGCGTGCAAATCGCTCACACGCCCACACTCCTGCCAAGCACTCTTTCTCGATTTGAGAGTATCTTCTCTCGGCATCCGACAGCGTGCGGGAGCAGAATGCCACTGGCTTTAAGCCGTCCTCATGTTCCTGCAGTAGAGCTGCCCCTAAGCCGTAGCTGCTTGCATCGGCGCTGATGACGGTTTTCCGATTTGCATCATAATATACCAGAGCCGGGGCTGACACGAGCATGGCTTTAACAGCGATGAATGCCTGTTCTTGTGTGTCGTCCCATACCCACTTGTTCTCTTTTCTCAACAGGCTGGTGATTGGGTGTAGCTCGGTGGAGAGGCCTGGCAAGAATCTCCCCATGTAATTAATCAGACCCAGAACCTGACGGAGCTCCTCCACATTTGTGGGACTCTGCATCTGTGTGATGGCTTCTACCTTGGTCGGGTCCGGTTTGATGCCCTCGGCACTGATGATGTGACCAAAGTACCGAGTTTCTGATTTGCTGAAATGACACTTTGCTTTGTTCAGCTTCAAGCCGCTGTTCTTGATGGTCTTCAGAACTGCATTCAGGTGGTTGTCGTGTTCCTCCTTAGTCTGTCCATAAACGAGAATGTCATCCATGACTACGACAACACCTTCAAGGTCCTTTAGCAGCGTGGATAACTGTCTTTGAAAAATGTCTGGAGCTGACGTGATTCTAAACGGCAGTCGTCTGAAGCAGTGTAGCAGGGCGGCCTTTGCGGTTGGACTTTACAGCGAGATGACGAGTGGAGGCAGAGTCAGGTGGCAATAGCAGTCGGTTTATTCATCACAAGGCATCAAACATAACACTCCTTCACAGGTGAAACTGCAGCCTTAAATAGGCCCAGCTGTGACAGACCAAACCATCTTTAATACACAGGGGAATCTTAGTTCACCAATCTCCACCTATTTAAATAAAATACATTTTACTAAATACAAACATGAACTTACTTTTTATAAATATTTTATGTTTTATCCCAACACCATAATGAAACACCATAAAAACCTATAAACAATTCTCCCCCCACACTTTTCAATGGCCTCTCCCAGAACCTATAAATGGTGTCTGGACCCCCGGGGTAGTATTTGTCCAAACACCCTGGAGAGGACACAGAAAAAACAGGTG
>CAEFZY010049854.1:0-11808 GCA_903066815.1 Brachyrhaphis roseni
ATTAAGCCATTTCATTCCAGCGGTTTTGTACCTGTGGCACATCTAAAAACTGCAGGACACCGGCCCTTGAGGACTGGAGTTTGACATCCCTGCCCTAAATGGAGCCAAATAGAATATTGATCAATATATTTGATGTTTATTTGCTTGATGATTTTGATGATGCTATTTTACCAAATCTAATGTTTATTGCTTGATTCATAATTTATATTTTTATGGTGTAAAGCATGTTGAACTGCCCTGTTGCTGTGGTCTACAAAGAAAAGCGACTCTACTACAGACAAAAGCTATTTATTAAGTTATTCTAAATAAATACAACCTGAATATGAACCATAATAGAAAATAAAGACATTTCAGACTAATCCAAAACATTAAATACAAACCAAACAAATGTAAATCTCAGGAGGAAGAGAGAAACTTAACTGCATGTTGGGCAGTTCTTAATAAGCAGGCAGACTATCAAGTCAACCAGCAGCAGAAGGTTTCTGATCAACCTGCAAGAAAAAACACTATAAACAAACCAGGAATGTTTGATAATAATATGAGAGTTAATGACAAGTTGAAGAAAACCAGTAGATTGAGCAATTTAATATGAAAATAACTCGGGCAGAACCAGCATGCGCCTCCACTACGTGTTGGATGAGACACACAGAAGCAGCTACACTTACCATGGAAAGAAGAACAGATAGAGCATTAGCAGCAATAACTGCAATTCAGGTAAAAGTGGAGAATAAGGAGAGCAAAGCTACACAAAAACCTGAGAGCTAATTCCAAAGAAGAGAACCCAAATACACCAAAGCTCCTCCATGCACTCAACAAGTAAACCCATAATCTGAGAAGTGCTCAGTTGAATGAAGCTCAAACCTTTAAATGCTGCTATATGTATGAGTTAGAAGATCATGGTTGAAATTTTAATTTTCCTTAAAAGCAGAAGCATATTTACAGTGCTCGCAACTGTTATCTTTGAATCTGATGTAAGGTGCCAGATGTTTAAAGCACCACCACAGGAAACACACACACCTACCCAAGTTATGTTCTCTGTCTCAAACTCCTTAGGCATTTATTTTAAATGAATCTAAGTTTTAAACTTTTATTGTCTAATCTAATCAGAATTTTTTTTTTTGATGCATAACAGTGCGCTGCTCATGTGAAACCAATTTAAAGACGCGCACAACAGTCTAGGGAGGATGAGGTTATCTTCAGAGAAACTGTTTAAGTGGCTATGTGGGTCATGGTGAGGTAGAATATACATTAGAAGATATTACAATAAAAAAGGATGTCTTTTTAACTATTAACAATTATTCACATCTAATTCACAGCAGAAGTCAACTCAAAACAATTTACAAAACAAACCAGTTTTGTAAATCATATCTACTATCCAATTCAGTTTAAATCAATCCACTCATCCATCATCCATCTCCTGCTTATCTGGGGATGGGTCGCAGAGGCAGCAGCTTAAACAAAGAGACACACGCTTCCCTCTCCCCAGCTACTTGGGCCAGCTCCTCCAAAGGAATCACGAGGCATTCTCTGGCCAGCTAAGAAACGTTTCCTGGGTCTTCATTTATCCCTCCTCCTAGTGGGACGTGTCCATGAGGTATCCTAACTGAGGACAAAAACTAACCAACCTGTACACCAATGCAGTTCATTCTGTTTCAAACAAATCACATGATTAGATGAAAATCCAGGCACATGTCTATGATTTCATTTATGATTACTATGCAAAGTTGTGAAGTTAAGTTGCTAATTTAACACCAAATGGAAAAGGTTATATCTAAGGAAGATGATTAGCTGCTGTTCCTTAAGCAGCTAGGGAAAGGGTTGAGAAGCCACTTCCTTTCAGCAGGAAGAAACATTCAGCAAAGTAAAGACTCAACATAGAAAGTGTTTAGTTTGTATAAAAATATTTATTGGTTTAAATGGTATGATGTTTATAATGCCATTGTATGCTTTCTCACTTCAGGCTTGAAAAACAAAACAAGTAATACATTAGTGAGGCCATGCTGACTGGGAAAAAATAATTGTCTTTGTATTTCTGAAGATTTTAACAAGCCCTCGCCTTGTTAAATTCCCACAAAGATCACCACAGAAATATGAAAGAGAACACAAAGCAGTAAATGGAAAACAAAGATATTCCCTCACCAAACCTTAATCTAAACTTTAGCTTTATTTAGCTCTCTTTTTCAATTTACTGTAATGTTAAGAATAGCACAGTGTGCTGTTTCCCAATTCTATTATGTACTATAGTTTGTTACATCTCTCTAAAATTTCTATTTATGTTTTGCTTTATTTCTTTAAAGTAGTTAGTATTTTTAAAGTAGTTATTAATTACTTTCAAAGTAGTTATTCAGGAACATGCAAATTTTAGAAAAAGGCATGAAATACATAAAAGCACTCATGGCTAAATTTACTCTGCTGTCTACTGATCATTACAACCAGTCTGATCGGGTTCAACTTCAACATCGCTCCAACAGTCTTGTTGAGTGATTCAGTGGATTAATCAGTGTCTAAGACAACATTACTGCTTCTGCAGCCAAAGTGCCTTAGGAGCATTATGAATGCTGATGCATCACTTTCGAGAGATATGACTGTGAGTGTGCACTGACAAAGACTATGTCACAGACTCATCAAGGTTTTTAACAGGACGGCTGCATTACGTGGAGAAAAGTGCAGTGGAAAAACTTAAGTTCATCTAAATACAGCAGTTGTGCAGGCTGATATACTAGTCTGTCTGCTGAAATCTCAGAAGTTATATTATGATTCATGCATTCCAGCCACAATGTGAAGAAACATCTGCCACTTGGTTGCATTTAAGTCTGGTTTTTCACAAGGAATCAGTGTAAACATTATGCCACATCCTCCTAAAGCCTTTATGGTCAAACGTCTCGGGGTGCCGCTTCGGGTTTTCGACTCTGGTTTGGATTCAGATGTTTCTGAGTTAGCCAGAATCTGCTCAGTATCGCTTCATTCTACCTAGCTTCATTGTCAGTAATGATAGAATACAGCAATGCGCATCAGTATGACCTCCAGGGACATTTTTATATATAATTAAAATATCAAATAATAAATTAATACAGTTTTTAATATTGCTGTAGTGAGATCTTTATTTAAGAAAACTGCTTCCGATCAGGATGCCTTAATAAATCACCGTAAGTGTAAATGATCAGTCTTTATGTTTACTTATGGAGCACCACAGGATCCAGTGCTTGGCTCAATTCTCTTTATTATTTCTATATTCTTCCACTTGGTAAAATATTTCATTTACATTTTGCAATGGGTAAATTTCAGTTGTTATGCTGATGAAACTCTGCTGCATTTGTCCATAAATCCTGATGTTAGTTTTAAAGAAATTGAAAGTGGCAGCTTCATGCTGTGGTTTCTTTAGCAGAGACAGGAAAAACTTATCAGAGTTGGAAGAAAGATGGACTCAGTTGAATGTTGCTCAGTCATGGAAAAAGATTTACTTTGACTTTTCAAAAGCCTTAAAACTGGGGGAATGGTTTATATTCCAGCAAGGCAACAAACCAACATTTCCATATACAGCTGTGATAGAGTGATTTACATCAGAGTATTTTCACATTTTAGACCTAAATCTGGTTTCTAGGAATCTGTGGCAATTTAAGAAATTCTTGCTCCAATACAAAGCTGGTAGAAAAACATCCTGAAAGACTTACAGCAGTAATTGCACGGAAAGGTGGCTCTCCATAGTGTTGACTCAGGGAGGCTGAATATAATCCATAAGATTGGAAACTGACTTTTCAGATTTTTAAAAATTTTTTTATCTTCTTTCCTTTCGCATTTATGCACTACTTTACATTGGTTTATCAAATAAAAATCCAATAACTTTCAAGGGTGATTATTCGTGTAGTGTTCCTAGATGTGAATAGGGAGTTTGTTAGCTGAAGATGCAGCCTGCTCACAATGACGCCATCTGAGCGGCTTTGGTTGCGCTCACACACAGTGTGTTGCGATCCCCAGTGTATTGAGAAAGTCTGTGTTTTCATTCTCAGAGGTGCGTAAACAGACCCCATGGAGATGGAATGACTCTTTTATGTGAAATTAAATAAGATGAGCTTGTGGGCCTCTTTCTTTCCTGTTCCGCCTTCAGTTTTATGTTTGTTTCCACTCTCGAACAAAGCCTTCTCTCCACGGTGTATTAATGCCCATCAAAGGCCTCAATCAAGCCTCTTTGCCACAGGCTAAAGTCAGACCAGAGAGGCTAAAGTTTAATGTTGTCAGAGCAGTGAGGATGTGGGCTCATGTCTCATCCATGTCCTTCAGTTGTTGTTTTTTTAAACCCCCAACATTCATAAATATCCACAAAGTATGGCTGGTGGCATACAAAATCTGCTAATAGGCTACAATAAAAGGCCAAGTTGAGGTCACTGACTGTGACAACAGCTTTATATATTCTACTGAAAGGGCAGAAAATGCATGAAATAAAACATAATTATGCCAGGCTTCCTAAAGAATTAGTCATGGCTGAGTCAATCGAGTTTTGGAGAATCCGGTGATGAGAAGCATTTTAGAAGAAGCTGCCGACTGTCTGCTGACATTTTCTTTCCCTGAATGGAAAGTATGTGCTTTGTATCAGGCTTAATTAAATGTCCTTAACATTTTTGACCCCTACCACTGCGTTTTTTCATAAAGGATGCATGCAGCCCTTTTTTGGGGGGGGAACTGAAGAGATCTTTTATAATAAAAATGGGCTTGAATAAAACCTGCCATAAAAGTATGAAATAATAAAATATTTTTCTTGGTTTTTTTAATGCATGCATATGGAGTATGTTAACGTTTCTTCTGCATGCATCATACCTTTTTCATGGTAGTAATTTTATTTGACCTCCTAGTAAAAGCCAGTAAAACACAAACAGGTTTAGAAAGGGAGTTGAAAGTTTTATCTCATTTTTTAATCCCTTCAGTCACAAAGTTTAGCTGTTTAACCCCTGTCATCAGTGGTGACCTCCTTCTAAAGGAATCTGGATGAATATCTAACTTTTCCAAAACACATACACTAGTTGTAGGGTTTGCTTTCTTTGTGCATCTGCATGAACATATCCTCCTTGTGAATGTGTGTGTTAATGTGTGTATATTCTATTATTCACTGCAGGTGGGCCTTCTGTCAGGAGGGAAGCTTTTATGCACACCACCAGAAAACTGACATACCAGTAATTTTTAAGTAGTGATGACCATAGTCCTTCCCACTGACCATCCTTGGCTTTGAAAGAACATGCTATGAATGGTTCCTATAACAGAGCAATTACAGCTAGTAAGAGGCAGAATCTTTCCTTCTTGTGCAATAAAAGAGTTTTCTTGTGACCATTGTGTGAACCGACCTCAAAATGCGCCGAAGGAAATAAAAACCACTCGGTTTTCAACCATTATTTCCAGGGTTACAGACATCTTGGAGCTACCTTGCTGGTAAACACCAACAAACCTCAGCTTTGCCTCTCTTACTCAATTTCTCTGTTGACTGTTCAGGTTTTTTTTTTTTATCTTGCAGGTCACAAAGAAGTCTTTATGCACAACATGTGACAAAACTCTAAAAACATAAATATTTTTTAAATCGGTTGCCATCTAACAACATCTCACTGCTAAGAATAGCAGAGACGGACAGAAACACGGTACTCCTGCAGACTGAAATCTGGTCCAGTGATTATTAAGTCTGGTTCTGTGCCATAAATCACGCTGCTGACATACAGATGGACAGAGCTGAGAGTAATTAGATATTTGTTTTGAGTGTAGGATACGAAACCTAACTGCTGTGAAGTCATTTTGCCTCTCCTTTCCAAGAGGCACTCACACACTGCTGTGTTGGAGGTACTTCTGCGAGGATGAAGATGAGAAATATGGACACCTCTCAGTCTCAGGGGCTCAATTTGAAAAGCAATCAGCACTTTTCAACTCCTCTTCCCCTCACTTGCTTTCTCTCCTTTTTTCTCCCTCTCACACATGTGCTTGTATGAGTGCATGTGTGCACCATGTGTGCATGACTACGAGAATACATTTGTGTCTTCAGTGTAGTTTGCCCGCATATAGATTCTCACTTTGAGGATGTCATTTTTTTTCATTTATTCCCCCCAGTGCTTTTTGGCTGGATATGATTTCGGAGCATACTCTGAGTTCTGTTTCGAAAAAGGCATTTAAGAAGAAAAGTATCACAAATGTTACAGTGTATTGTTATGGTTCATTTTAATTGTAATGCAACAAAAAAACACAACAAAAAAAAAAAACTGATATGCATTTTGGAAAACTTTGCAACAAAAGCACAAGTGCAATTATTATTATTATTATTATTATTATTATTATTATTATTATTATTATTATTATTATTATTATTATTATTATTATTATATGTTACTAATACTATTATGCCAATATCATAACTGTTATTAGTAGTAATAATGTATTTCTTTGTTGTAAATTTCTTTTTGCAATTATTTTATTTTATTGTTTTATTCTTTAATTTAATGCACTCATTTATTTTTGACACATTGAACAATACATTTTTTCAGCGGATGACTCGTGTATTGGAACATGATGTGTCTGATAGATTATATCAATAACTTTTACATCTACATATAAAAAAGAAACACGAATACAAAAAACTTAGATGGAGGAGAGAGCCCTGTAATGACCGGAAACATTTGTCAGAAGAGTTCGCCTTGCGTGCATCTTCTCTTTTTATCCCTGCTGTTCAACAGTGCTTTTATTACAGGTTCCTTCCAAATTCGCTCAAAAATATCAACCTTTTATAAACATAAAAAAAATCAATCCTGACCTCTGAAAAAGCTAATAAAATTTTTTGCAAGGCTTGTGGAGGTTCCTTTGGTGGATTCCTGGTTAAATTTTACGAAGAGAAAAAGAAGGAACGCGAATTGCTGTTTGCATTGTTTCAAATATGATTTTTATTGTTGCTCCCAAACTTAGTCATACTTTACTTATTAAGGAGCTCCGCAAAACTGACTGTACAGCGCACTGTATATATATATATACATCTGGGTATCATGAAACTGACAAATAATTCAACTTTCAATCTTATTTTCAGAATCTGAACAGCCTTTGGCTGCTGTGCAAGAATACGACAGACTAAAGATGACAGCACACTGTGGGTCTGAGCAGTGGACTACGTCATATCCTCAATTTAATATTAAATAATTGATAAACTGCGTTTTAAAAAATGATCTTTAGCCATGTATTTTTATTCTGACCTAGGATCTGAGTTTTTTTTTTTTAAATAATATGACAAAATTGTTATTGAATCGATTGGCCAACTTATTAAACCGATACTTTTATTTTCTGTCTTAAAATCGCAGATTATTTGGCGCCCGCATGTTTTTTTCTCTCTCCCTAAATTAAATAGGCTGCCGGCGACTAAAATCGGATCTAAAAACATAAAAGGCTTCTTTCAAAATTTTAAAGACAAAGTTTTATTCAGAAGCCCCGCTCTGCGGAATATGGATAATTTGCCCTTGATGAACCATTGCGAATCAAGCGTAAAATTGCGCTCTCTCTCCATCTCTCTCCGCCCCGGTGCTGTCCGTCACCCATCGCTTTTTATTCATCTCCAAATTACATTAATGTCATGTGTTGAGCCCCACGCCCCTGTTTTGCTTTTTTTTCCCCCCCCTTTCTTTTTTAGCAAATAAGCAACCTAACTCGTTCATGTCATCAGCATAATCACTTGCGAGAGTTCCCTGAGGCCGGGAGATCTGGGTTCTATTCTCTGAGGGAAGACGGAGGTTTGTGTAACTCTGCTCAAACCTGAGGGGGAGTTCGGAGTGTTTGGTCAACGGCAGTGGTTCCTGGAAAAGATCTGAATCGCTTCATAACCAAACCCAGCTGCGGTTCTGCTGCGGGCTGCAGCCTCTCCGTGCGTGCATGCGTGCGTGCGGGTGCGTTTTCATCTGAATGAGGTAGACGGAGAGGAAGGGGTTTCTGGAGGAGAGATAGAGAGGGAGTGAAAAGAGGAGAGGGAAAAAAAAAAGTTTGGTCTTCTTTTCCCCTTGACTCTTTTTTTAGGCATGAACGCCGAGACCTGTGTCACATACAGCGACATGACATCCATGGATTCATATTATAGCCCCTCTGCTGCTCAAGGTAGGGATCACCAGGCGGACCACTTTAGGACATTTCCAGCTAGTGACATCAAATACAGCTCCACCGCCTTCCTGTCCAGCAAAGGTCAGACTTACGGAGAGAAGTCCCGGAGCCCCTTCCAGCAGGAGTGCCAGTCATTGGATGCCGCCGCAGCTGGGCAAGGCTCTTTCAGCAAATACCACCTCTTCATGCAGAGGTCCTCCTGCAAAACACCGCCCGCGGAAGACAAGCTACTCCCGGAGAGGGGACACAACGGAGCGCTCGTCCTGTGCTATGGTGAGTGGAATAAAACACGGGTTTCTATTAAAAAAAAAAAAAAAAAAAAAAAGGTTCCTTATAAAAAAAGATGATAATTAAGGGTGGAACATTTAAAACTCTATATCAGGAAAATAAATAAATAAAAATCCACCTAACCGTTTGGATGTTGTCAGCCATCATTCATTGCTCGGCTTTCTCAAAATCCGCGTGACTGGATGGAATAACGCGCCGGAGCAAAAAGAAAAAAAAGAAAAAAAAAAGCTGCTGCGTCTGTCCATAAATCGTTTTTGAAAATAAAATTCGCCTTGCATCCTCTTCGTGTCATCTCTACAGCAGCATCCTCCTGAATAGCAGCAGCAACACACAGCACAGCAGCGCGTAAAAGAGAAAACAAACAAGCAAAAATCATGGCCCTGCAGCTGCAGAGCGCGCAGCCTGGTTATAAAGACGACTGACCTCCATGTTCCTCAAACTATCAAATTGTCTGTTTGGACATCAAAATCAAATTAGGACGCAATTAATGTGCTAATCTGCATTACAATCCTTAAAATTGGAGCTCAGTCGGACAATTGAATTAACGGGTTTTCAGATGGCACACACGGGGAGGTTCAAACTGATAATATTTGTGTGTCATTGCGCGGCTTGATTGGGTTCAGTTAGATTCATTTGCACAAGGAAAACTGCTCTAACTAGTGACTAATTAGGGTGACTTAAAAATTAGGAACTTTTTCCCCTCTGTCTTTTACATAGAACATGTTTTAAGTTTGATTGCAACTTCTCACCGAAATTGACGCAAGTCCTCAATAAACCACGATTAAACTGCAAAGACGAATTATTTCAAAGACTCAAAAAATCTCCGCTGACAAATGAGCCCTAAAATATTTTAAACTGGTTGTAGAAAAATAATAATAATAAAAAACCCATACACACATTTTTTTTTTTTTACTTCTGTCTACTTTAAATAATAAAACGTACGCAAATCTGTAATCAGCCGGACGATCAACAAAACCGTGCGCTCCGGTGTTTTTATTTCTCTTTTTTTTTTTGCACAACAGAGAAATTCTATTCGTCATTATTTTTATCGAACTCCTTTGCTCTTTCACGTTTCAACAAATGTGTTTTTTTATTATTATTATTTTAAGAATAAACATTTAGATAATTTGCATTTAAAAAAGAATGAGAACGAGCTCTATTTCAAAAACTAAAAATAAATATTGTAATATTTTAATGTTTAAAAGAAAAAGTTCAAACTCAGTAATGGACATTTCTGGACATGACAGAGAGCTTTTGCGTCATATTTCGATGCGGTTCTCCGACCTGCATATTCATCATTCCTGCAATGAATCTGAAGAGCAGTTTTAAGATGTTTTGACAGCTTAGTCTTCTGGTAGCTCTTTATGGCTCCATCTTGTCAGGACCAGTGAGATAATTCTTCTTTTTCCTTTCTGTCTTTCTCTTTTCTTCTTCTTCTTCTTTTTAACTCATGTGGGTCTCTTAAAACCGGCTGTTAAGTTTTTAGCACCCATTAACCCTGATATAGATCCGGTAAAAAGAGATGAAATAAAATTTTATATTACGTTGTAAACGAGGCACTTGTTAGGCTGAGTTTAAAAACCGTAAACACTCTGGATGCGAGACAGGGGCGAGAAATAATAATAAAAAAGTTTATTTATTTATTCGTTTATTTGTTTATTTGTTTGTTTGCAACACATCCTATGAGATTAATCATATTAGAAATACGTTCAAACCTCTAGTTTCAGGATCATTATTTTATAGTTTCATGATTGTTTAAATGTAGGCCATTTCTTAAATCAAGGCATCCGGACCAGGTTCTCTAAAGTCTAAAATACACCAGAGCTCCTCGTCCGGTATTCTTGTTTTACAGCTAAGCGGCGGAATCACCGTGAAGGAAAGGCAGGAAAAAATATCTCGGCCCTAAAGACAGAGGAACTCCGCCATTAATACGACTCAGATGTCAAACTTTTTTTGTTTGCTTTTTTTCCCCCCCCCCCCCCCCCCCCAACCACACACACACACACACACCCCTGAGCTCACACTGATTTGACCCCGCACTGACAAACCTCCTCCTTAGTGCCTCCTCAAGCTTTGGATCAGAACAGTTCCTACTTTAATCGCGTTTAGGATCACTGACGCAAAGATGAAATTAAATAACGACTCACGTGGCCTGATAAAAAAAAAAAAAAAAAAAAAAAACATAAAAAAAATAAGAGCCGGCGTGAAGGCTGGTTTACTCGTGGTTACCTCTGATTGAATTGTCTTACTGACTTCTGACTGAGTTAAAAAGGTGGAAGTAAAATATGCTGAACCTGCTTGAGAAAAAAAACAAAAAAGATAAATGATTCCTCCTGTGTTCCGTACTAGAAGACGCTGAAATATTTCATCTGCTGGTTCACTTCCTTTATCAGAGATGTATTTCACCCAGAAGGGGCTTAAGCTATCAAAGATGGGTTCTGGTGATGTGATATGCAGTCTGATATTCTCAGATGGTTTAAACTCGGAGCTGCCTAACCAGCAAGCTCTCAGCTTCAACTGAGACGCTTTTGTCTGACAGAAAGCAGAACGGTCGCTTGACAAATATTTACCTACATTTGGTTCACTAAACATGTTGTTTACAGCCAGCAGGCTGTCAGTCATGTTGCTGCTGAGTGTAACCAAGGACAGAGGAGACAGAGGAGAGCTCGGTGCGTTGGCACACTGAGTTATAAGAAGGTTAAGAAGGAAATACAGAGTGAAAGGCACTGCATTCGACTAATGTAGGTTTTATCACATCAATAGCATCGTGACGATATGCAGAACAAGCATTCATAGGATTCGTTTTTGTTTTTGTTTTTTTGTTTTTTTTTAATGCATTAATGAATAAAAAATGTAGAAGTACTCACTAAGGATAGTGTGGCAAATGATTGTTTTGGAGAGGCACACCAAAACAAAAAGGCAGGTCAGATGGTCAAGAGCATTAAGGTCAGGGTAAAGGTCAGGGTTTTATCCTTAAAACGTGCTAATCAAAATTGACGGTCAAACTGTTTGGTTGTAACTACTATAATGTAACTATCATCATTAGTTATTAGCATAAAAGCAGTATAAAATCTATGCTGGGTAGACCGCAGGATCATAGACACAGCTCCCAGGATATGTCTCCTGTCAAGCAAACATTTCTAAAAACACTTAAGATCAACTTTCAAAGATTACAAGAAAGTCTGGCTGCTCAGAAGGAAAATATAAAGGAAACACTGAGGAACTGTGCACAGTTGCATTCTACTTTAGGAAATGAGATGGAATTGTGCAGTTAATTTTGTATAAAAACATACTGTAAAAGTGCTGAACTTTTAAAAAAAATACTACAGAAATCAATCAATCAATCTATCTATCTATCTATCTATCTATCTATCTATCTATCTATCTATCTATCTATCTATCTATCTATCTATCTATCTA
>CAEFZY010049858.1:0-22412 GCA_903066815.1 Brachyrhaphis roseni
TAATAATTATAATTAGAATATACTAATAATCATTATTTAATAATAATAATTATCATAATACAGTTGTATTATTATTATTATTATTATTATTATTATTATTATAAATACAGTACTATATGTTATAAATATAATACATGATTTTATTATAAACATAATAATAAGCATTGTTATTACACAAACAAGAACAAGGCGAAGTGTATTACTTATTTGTTGTTTTAGAAAAAAATATTTTCGAAGATCTTTTTTTTCACTTTCACTTCCGACTTTAAACATTTACCAGAATGACGTATGCGGAAGTGCCGCCAAAACCGGCTTCGTCATTAATTTTGAAAACATGTAGCGACATAAACGTCAACAGCAAAATATATTTCGTACTTACATATTTCGTTTCTTTTTGTTTTTGTTCGCATCGAAGGGTAACAGAAAGCCTCACTGAGCTGCGATATTGATATTTATAGAGCTTGATAAATTAACACAATCCGACTCGTTGTCAGAACAGTGACAGAAAAAAAAAACGATTCAGGATGGAGAATGGCGATGGATCTACTAAAGAGAAGAACCTCCTGTCCAGAATGGCGCTCAATGACAACAAGGCTGGGATGGAGGGACTTGACAGGGACAAGATCAACAGGATCATTATGGAGGCGTCAAAGGTTGTTCCTACTACCAGAGAAACTCCATGTATTCACATTCACTGACACCTATACACCTGAGATTATGTGACTAACTTCGATATGGGTCATAAAAGTTGAGCACATAAATAGAAAGCTGCAGATTGCTATGGATCATTTGAGTGAAGAGAAAAATGTGTGTGCTGTTGTAAATGTCTACAGAAGTAAGACAGCTCCTCTTTGTGATTGTCTTTTTCTTGCAGGGATCCAGATTTTATGAAAACGAGCTGAAGAAAGAGCAGCAGGTGAACCAGCGAATTGAGAAAATGATGCACCAAAAGGCTCAGATCACAGAGCAACTCCTACAGAAAGCACAAGCACAGGTTAGACATCATAAATAACTTCATTGTAGAATTATTTAAATCCAACAAATTAGTAAATAAAAAGTTTAAAAAATTCTCTGTGTAGGTGGAAAAGATGGCCTCTGAGCTTGAGAAAAGTCGTGATCTGAGCAGAGTGATTGTGCATGTGGACATGGATGCCTTCTATGCGGCTGTAGAGATGAGAGACTGCCCCAAGCTGAAGGACAAACCCATGGCTGTCGGATCTATGAGCATGCTGGTGGGTTAGGATATCGAAGAAACAATTTTCTTGCTAGTATTGGTGGAGTAGAACAACTATGGTTTTGCTCCCATTTATCTAAAGTCAGAATTCTTTTTTTGTTTTCACTTCTTAACTGGTTTCCAGTCTTGTAGCAAAGTCCTATAATTTTTACTACAACTTGCAAAGTTATTGAGATAAAAATACACATTTAAAATCACTAAACTACATAATTTTTTTTTTTTTGAGAACGCAATGGTGAAAAACTATTATTGTTATGAGAATGCCCACACATGCCCTGGGGAAGCTTTTCTTTAGTAGAGCAACGGAAGATGGTCAGATTTGACGGGAACATTGGTGGGGCTAAATCCAGGAGAAGACTGGAGTAATGAAACCTTCATAATGTTAAAGTTTTTTTCCATTTTCAGTCAACATCAAATTATCATGCCAGGAAATATGGAGTCCGAGCAGCCATGCCTGGCTTCATTGCAAAGAAACTCTGCCCCAGCCTGGTCATCGTTCCTTCTAACTTTGACAAATACCGAGCTGTGAGTGAGGAGGTAAGAGCACAAACACACAAAAAAAAAAAAACAAATTCCACACTGGACTTTTGCAACCTTTGAGGGGGTGATCATGTTTTTTATCTTTCAGATTAGGGAGATTTTTGCTGAATACGATCCTAACTTTCAGCCAATGAGCCTGGATGAAGCCTACTTAGATTTTACAGGTCACCTGGAGCAGAGACAGAGTTGGCCAGAGTCCTCACGTACTCACCGCTACAGATCCAGGAGCAACACGCCAGGCATGCATGCATTACATAATAATACTGAGAAGATAGACGGGTGCATCTCAGTAAATTAAAATATTACTAAAAAGATAATTTACTTCAGTAATTCACTTTTTCAATTTAAAAAGTGAAGCTCATGTTTTCTATGTAAATTTATTAGATACAGAGTAACACACTTCAAATGTCTCTTTTAATTTTTGATGTTTATAGCTTACAGCTAATGAAAACCCAATATTTGTATCTGTGAAAAATGTAATATTGCGTAAGACAAATGCAAAAGAGGATTCTTATTGCCCTCCTGAAGAGCATGTTTCAGTACTGCAGGGTTTCCCTCAGTGTACTGTAAGCCTGGCGGGCCACCAGGCTTTCCTCATGCCCCCACCAGGTTTAGCAGTGCTTATTTATTAATTTTTTTTTTTTTTATGTTTGCATTTTTTTTAAGACTTTATAGTTGTTCAGATTCTAATCTTTCAATCTTCCAATAGCCTAATACATAATTATCAAGTGATATTTTGAAATTTTCTGTCAACTTTAAACATTTTTTAACTCAAAGAAATGATTTTAAAAAATTTGCCGTGATGAATATATTTTATAAACCTGAAACCCTCATCTCTTCCTTACAGCTGACATGCAGATTGAGTCTGATCAGACAGAAGAAGGGACAGACCTCTCCCCAGTCCTGTTTGAGGACAGTCCGGTCTCCTCCGAAGGGGACGCCGGTGGTCCCTTTGAACAGTTCGGGACATCTGTTGAGGAGGCCGTGAGAGAAATGCGCTTCCGCATTGAGCAGAAGACTACGTTGACTGCCAGCGCAGGTGAGAGGGAAGAAATCACTAAATCAAATTAGTGTTTTTTTGTTTTTTTTTAATTGCATCTTATCACAATATGAGTGCAATAAAGAATAAAGTTTAGTTTTATCAGTTCTACTTCTTCCAGACTTAATCAAAGCAATTGAAATAATAAATATATGAATTGGTATTTGTTACATGCTCTAGGAATTGCTCCAAACATGATGCTTGCCAAGGTGTGCAGCGACAAGAACAAGCCGAACGGACAGTACAGACTGCCCCCCACCAGAGAGGCCATCATGGACTTCATCCAGAAACTTCCTGTTCGAAAAGTAAAGCACAAATGACCCAAAGTTTTATGTCAACGTATGCGAGAGAGCATGTTAAACGTTTCTGCTCTGAACCTCTCTAACTAGTGTCAATTCATTGTGATCGTGTTGTTCACACATCACTCTAGATGAGATCAATGATGCATCGCTGTTACTTTACATGAAGCAGACATCATGTAAACTTCAGTTGACAGGATTTTTTTTGTCTTATCAGTTACCTGATATTTAGTCATATCAGGTTTTTTGACACTAGAAGGACCTGTTTGGTCCTTAAATATGTTTATGCTCAGGCAGCTCTTTAGTTAAAGTATTTACCCCTCAGATATTAAGCTTCTAGATTCAGTCCTAAATATTAGATAATGGACTGCAGTCGGAGGGTATTCACATCCATAGAGACCATGTAATATTTTTAGCTCTGAATGTGGATATTCAAAGGCTAGAAAAGGTCATAGCTAAAGATTAAAGTCTGAAAAGTCTTCTGACCATACCACATCATCATTTAGAGTTTATAGCTGGATCAGGGTGTTTGTTTGATAAGAAGCTGGGAGTTGATGCTCACAGATCTTGAAGATTTCCCAGCAGAACTGTAAAAGAGTACTGAATGACTTAGCACAGGCTAAGACTGTGCAATATGCTTGCTCAGGTTTGTGGCATTGGGAAGGTGAGTGAGAAAATGCTGAATGCGCTGGGCATCACCACCTGTTCAGATCTCAGCAGGCAGATGGCGCTGTTGTCCTTGTTGTTCTCCGAGACGTCTTGGCATCACTTCATCCAGATTTCTCTGGGTTTGAGCTCCACACATATACCCAGGTATCGCACCGTATTTGATGCAGTTCAACACAGGCCAAAAAAAAAAAATCATTTGACGCAAAACTAGACGAGCTCATTCTCCCTGTTCTTGGTTCCTTATAGACACGAAGAAAGAAAAAGCATGAGCACTGAAAGGTTTGTTTTCAAGTGTACATCTACAGCATGAGTGCAGTGCAAGTATACTATTTGTATCATTTGATTTTTAACTCTGATTTTTGTTGACAGGACATTTAAAGAACTGAGTAAACCTGAGGAGCAGTTTTCTTTATGCAGAGAGCTGTGTGATGATCTGGCAGAAGACTTAAAGAAAGAAGCCCTTAAGGTATGAAATGAGAGCTTGTGTTTTGTAGTTTCCATGTGGAGAAAAAGGTCATTTGGTTTCTGCACTCATTATTGGACCCAGTCTGGGTAAAGATCTATAAAATGCCTTAAAATAAATCAAGATTTTATTGCAGGAAAATAATCTGGCAATTGAAAAACTAACAAATAAATAGGCCTTTCTGACATATTTTTTTCTTATAAAAAAGCAAAAGTTATATAAAAGTATTTCAGATCAATAATAATGTAAGAACACTTTTCTCTGGAATATGTGATTGTCTCGGAAGGAGCAAGGATCACCAGATTTAAACACAAGTACTTGACACACATGAATATAGATTCATATTGGTAAGAAAACGATGTCCTATTCTTGACCTTCCAAGCATCACCTTGACTCTCAGCTGAATTTCATGCAATATCCTTAACCTGTCCATTTCCTTTTGAATCGATTGGGGAGGAAGTTGAGATCTCAGTACAACCATCACCCCCCTGCCTGAGTCCCCTGATAACAGGAGAAAATGGAGGCCATTAATGAGACAGCAGGGGCAACTATCAGCCTAGGCAGCATCCCCCCTGGAGATGATCACATGACTATAAAAACTGACAAAATGCACAAAGACAGATCAGTCAATGATATGCCACATTACACAGATTTCCATCTCCCTTTTATTTCCAGCCTCTTGGGAACAGACCTATTGATTATTGGGAAATCAGAGAGAAAATGTTTTTTTTTTTGTGCGTTTTCTTCTTTTACTCTCTGTTTTGTTAAGGGTAAGACGGTGACTCTGAAGATTAAGAATGTGAACTTTGAGGTGAAAACCAGGGCACAGACGCTCCCATACGCCGTGGCCACAGTGGAGGACATCTTTGCTGTCGCTAAAGACTTACTGAAAATGGAAATAGAAAATGAAAGCCCCCAGCCACTCCGACTGAGGCTCATGGGTGAGTTCATTCAACATTACAAAAAGGCACATCGATTACCATGCTTCTAATAAATGTAAATGAGCCATCCTGAGCTGCACATTACCTTGCAAAAGTACTCTAAGCTCAAAGAGGTCTGAGTGCTCTTTTAGGATTTAACCACAAAATTTAATGTGCATTGTTGAACATAAATTTTGATTTTATGGATGAGTGCAGCTAAGAAAATCGTTGCTGAAATAAACCCAGGAGAAGTCCAACTTACAGTTTGCTGCATCCCAGATAGGAGACAAAGCAAAAATGTGGAGCAAACTTTTGTGCTCTGGTCAGATATGAAATCTGATTTTTTTGGGCAACATGTAAAATGTGGATAGAATCTAAAATTATACATTGGCTTGATTTAAATAAAATCTGAGCTAAGAAGAATGGGCAAAACCGTCAATTTTGAGATGTGGAAGGAGATGAACCCTAAAAGACTTGCAGCTGTAAACGCAACAGAAAGAGGTTAAAGTACTGAAACAAGGAGATGAATAGGAATGCAAACATTTTCTTAAATGTATCACTTTTTCTTCTATGTCATAGTTCTGCATTAATTTGTGTTGGTTTGCCACATAAAATCCTAATAAAACACATTGACATAATGTGGAAAAATTCAGTTCACAAATACATTACGAAGGCATTGGACCTGGCATTGCTTTCTAAGATTTGAATATTTTGCCTTTGTGCTTGCAGGTGTTCGAATATCTGCCTTTGTTTGTTCAGATGACAAAACACCAATGCAGAAAAGTATCATTAGCTTTCTTCAACCGGGCAAGACAGACCGTAGTAGCTCTTCCCCAATAACGCATCAAAAGCTGGAAGTTGGGAACTTGTGCCATCACTCAGTCCAAACCTCACAGCTTGTAGATGATTCCCCAGTACAGAATGGCCAGAAACAAAACAAGGTTTTTTGGAGGAGTAAGCAGAGGCCCACTGGTGAGGAACCACAGCAGTCTTTCTTTCAAAGAGCTCATGCCAAAAGACTAGAACTCCAGGCTGCACAGCCAAGTCCACCGGATGAAGGATGTGAGGGATATGTTCCCGTGGTTACCTCTAACAATGATACAGAGTCATTGAAACAAGCAAACACAGACGACTGCACCATTCAGGATCTTTGTGAAAATGAATCGGCTTCACCCGTGCAACCTCATGCATCCACGTCAGGCTGTGGGACTCTCACAGAAACCTTCACATGTCCCGTGTGCTTCACAAAAGTGAAGACAACCGATCTGAATGTCTTCAACAGGCATATAGACTCGTGCCTCAGTGATGCTGCAAGGAGGGAAGACGAAGCCTCAGGCTCCGAGTCAGATCTGGATCCAGAAAACGACCATCGAAAATCTGTAGTTGTGACCCAAAAGGAGAAGCCCTGTGACCTTAAACACGAGGCGTCGGCAAGCAGTGGAGAGTTGGACTTATGCAGAGTATTACCTCAACAAGGCCAACAAACTTTAAAGAACAATTTGGCTTCACTGATTAAAGTTGACAAGAAGCCTGTGGCGTTACAGCAGCAGTCATCCCTCAGTAGCGGTCCTCTCCTGACTTGCCCCGTATGCCAGCAGACCCAAGACACGGACGACCTCGCCATCTTCAACCACCATGTTGATCTCTGTCTCAACCAGGAGGTCCTACATGAACTCGGAGGACAGACGGCCTTTACTGGAAAACCATCTCCAGTTAAAAATAGCTTCAATGTAGGTAAGTGTGTGTCCTTTACTTCATGTCTCATTAGTATCAGCTTTATTGATCAAATGTGAGTGTCATTTAATTCTAGGTTTTCAGAACATTATGAAATGATCCGTTCTTAGCTGCCTCTATTAACATGTAACATGTACAAAACACAAAGTACGAAAAATACGTACAACCTTTAAGTTGCAATGGGTTTTAAGAAAACCGAAAACCATAGAAAAACGTTAAATCTCTTATATAAATTATGATCGAAGCATGTGTATTTTTGTCTCTCTTACTATTTTATATAAATGTAAGTGTTCCTATAGGATGCATGTCAAATGCATCCTGCATCAAAAAATGTTTTACAAAAAAGTGAAAAGGTAAAACTGGTCAGCAGCAGAGAGAGATATATGCTCCTCTTTATCTACTGAAAGGTTCATTTTGTTCAGCAGCTTCCTAGATAATCAATTACCCGCTAGTTGAGCTCTGGGTTTGTCATTTGCTTCTTTATAGGTGTTAAGAAACAGTGATGTTAAAAATGTCCATAACCTATAAGTACACCCTGAAGAAGCATTGTCTTGTTTCAAAGGGCTCTCAGTGACCTGTGACCCTGTTATTTACTGACTGTGACACTGTATGAGAAGTTCTTATTGATCCCGACAGAGGAAGGACATCTCATTTCACCCCATGACCCCCCACTGGTCCTGGCCTCTGAAATGGCTAACTCACTTTCTATCCTATCTATCTGCAACAATCAACCGAAGCCTGGTTTCCTCTTAAACGATCCTGCTTCTGGAAGTGTGGGCTTTATGTTGCTGGAGATGTGTTACACATGGCTGTTTTTTTCATTGAAGAGATTAGGAGTCCCTTTTCTCTTCCATGTAACTAACTGGTTGTGTGTCTCTGCTTGTAGACAGTGGACATGCCCTGCCAAGACAAGGAAGTAAAGGCAGAAGCAAACGGTGAGGCAGTTTGTTTTTCTATATGTTATCTTCGTGTCATTGAAGTTTCTTGCATTTTGTCATATTATAAGCACACTTGAATGCTTTTAATTTTGTTTTTATGTAAGATACCAGCACAAAACAACATTATTTGGGCCATGAAAGGAACATTTTACGTAAATGAAAACGAGATGGACAAGGCTTGTACCTTTCACCTTTCATGGTAGTAACAGCTTCAGCTCTTCTGATCTAAGCCATTACATTACAGCTCCAGATGTGTGTTTTGGACTTTTGTTATGCTTAAAGATGCACATCCACCTCATTCTCAAAGTCTTTTTCAGCCTCTAATAGAGTTTCTATTTGAATTTCCCAGTATTTAGTTCCATGCATGTCACAGATTTCAGATTTTAATTAGTCTTGTTTCTTTTTACATATGCAGCTAATCCTTGACTGGGACTCCTGAATGTGTTTATGAGCCAAGTGTTTTGTTTTCTTGTCTGCCGACTATACTACCATTGGAAATACAATTTAAAAAATATTTTTTCTTTCACTTCACACTCATGTATAACACATAGAATCCCTATAAAATACAGTGTAGTTGGTGATTATAACATGACAAAAAGTGCAAGATCGATACTGAATATAATTTCCTTCACATGTGCCATAGTAACAACCATTTCCTGTGCATTCACCTCTTGTCTTAGACGAGACACGCCGTCCTCTCCTCCATCTAAAAAAGCCAAAAGCCTCGGACTTTGCAACACCATTGACAAGTTCTTCAGGTGACAGTAACCATTTGGAAAATATCAGTACTGCAGTCAAGAGACACCAGGCTCTTCCGGTCTGAGGGTTTTATTCATGCCAGGGCCTGAGCAGCTCCACACACAAGGACACATATTTAGCTTTCTGCTGCGACACCAAGCTGAGCACTTGCACTGATTAACTTCTTTTAAGCCATAAGCAAAAGGAAAGGTGACAAGAAGTGGTTTAAATGCAGAAACGTAAGGATTTTTAAATGACTATGAAGTTTTCTGATTCCAAAATTATTTATTTTTCAGTGAAGATAGATAGGTAGATAAAAACTTTAATAATGTTATAATAATAATAATAATGTTATATTGTATAAGTATGGTAATTTAAAGATGAGGATATTTGCCACCTATTCTATCTCTAAGTTACTTTTCTTCTATTTTCATCATTTGTTGTATTTCTTGCAATTAATAAATATTGAACTTGAAATGTTACTGTTGAAATCATTGCTCATTCGTTCTCTATTAGCTACTGCTGTTTTAGCAAGGAGGCAGGAACTCAGATTGCTGCATCCAAAGAATATTCATGGAAAGTTGAGCGGAAGGAAAAAATGTGGTAGAGAAAAGTACTCAAGTAACAGGAATAAGAATATGTGAGAGAATTTTGAGGTAGAGGTCAATCAAGAGTTTGGGGGAAAATTCTCGAGTCTTGGGCTGGAGCAGGACTTGTAGCTTCATATTTATCCTGGACCTGGACTACAAATATCACTTTCCATGTATGTTGGTGCCTTTAAAACAGATGCAACATCCAAAGTTTTTTTTTTTTACCTGGGCCAACAAGAAAAAAGACAGTAGTGCTGCTCCTCTGCAAGTGTAGGCTTGCATTTGGATGTGTTGTCTGCTGTAAGCCAAAGTTATTTTAGAAATAGAAGGTCTTAAAAAAAATCACATAGTGTTTAATTATTCTGTGTAATTTTGCTTTTTGAATAGAATCACTGAAATAAATTTCAATATTTTCATTTATTGAAACTAACATATCAGCCTAAATAATGTGAAAACGAGCATTTAGTTGATCTATGTATAATCCTGCACAAAAGTCAACAAAATGCTGAGTATTACATTGTTATGTTTTTAGTGTAAGGGTAAATACTGTGGTTCTGCCACCCGTTAGACATATACACAGCTGAGGCAAATAATGTTAAATATCAGCTGACTTTTTGTGGGTGTGAGCAGCGAAAGCAAACATGGATCAACCTTCAGAAAACAAGTGAACGCTTCCACTTGAAGTCCTGCTGTTTTTCTTCAGACTGTGACGCTGGGTAAAACGGTTTGCCTGACCTTTTACAAAGAACTTATTCATATTAAGTTAAAATGGAGAGAAGAGTTTTGTCTCTGAGGACGAAGATAAAGGATAATTGTCCCAAGAAGGAAAAGCTGGATCTCCCAAAGTGGATGCAACGGGATAATTTTAGGGGACTGAGAAAGCACTCAGACAGAGAGACTGATGATGAGAGTTTTGACACCAGTGAGATGTGTGAGTATTGCAACAGCAAGCAGAAAAACTGGAAAATAAAAAGGTGTGAGAGCCAACATGGCCTTAACAGTATTTATTTAATTTTAAATCAAGTGTCTCTCCATGCGTGGCTGTGGACGTGCTTTCATGGCATTGTGTGTTCTGGATGCTCAAACATATGTTGATGAGGGATCTGATCAGAAGATCAAAGACGAAGCAGTAGAGAAGGACATTTGCATTTTCATTAAATTTCCTTTCATAAATTGTCACACGTTACGTAGATGTATTTATCTAAAGTTAAGGACAAAGGAGCAGGATGAGTTTCTGCTGATTGACAAGTTTGTGGTAAAATAACGTATAGTTTGTGTGAAATCTCCTGTTGTGTTGAGCAGTACTCGACACCGAGAAGCAGTTTATGGAAGCAGCAAAGAGGAATGATCTGAAAACCATGAAGTATCTTGGAAAAGGTCTGAACGTCAACGCAAAGAACGTGGTGGGTAGAAAATGTAGCGAGGTGCTTGTCTTTTTGACTTTGAGGGACACAAATGAAATATCATCAAGAATAGCGTTTGGCAGAAACTTTCCTCAACAAAGCAATAACGTAATCTGTAACTGCAAAACAGCACCACAGGACAGCCCTTCACTACGCAGTAGCAGGCAAAAACAAGGAAGCAACTCAGTTCCTTCTGCAGCGCAGGGTCAAAGTGGACCAAAAAGACAAGGTGAGATGGTTGGAAATGTTTCCAAAAAAGAACAATAGGTTGCATGTCTAAGTATAATTGTGTGTTCTGGTTATGGCAGTATGGCATGGCACCCATTCATCTAGCTGCCTGGTTTGGCAGCTTGGAGATCCTAAAATTACTGGTGCAGGCTGGGGCTGAGCAGAAGGTTGAAAATGAGGTAAAAAATTATGATGATATTCTGTGACTTACACAGAATACACACATGTGCCTAATTTTATGTAGAGGATATCAATAAGAAAGGTGTGTGCATCTGTGTGTGCATTTTGTAAAAACTAGCTACTCAGATTTTTTTTTCTTCTTCAGGAAGGACTGAACATCATGCACTGTGCTGCCATCAACAACCACACTGAAATTGTAGAGTATATTGTCAATGATATGCAGATGAAAGAATTAAACAAGGAGGATCAGGTATATGTCTTATTAGAAAATAGACCTACCTGTTTATGAAACACAGCATATTTATAAAGTGCATCTGGAACATGAAGAATCATTTAGTTCAGTTGCGTTCAGTGCTTTTAAATTTACATCTGCATCACTCAGAGAGTCCGATGAACCTGAAATACAATTTATTTGTCCAACTAGTTTTCTTAACATTTGCGTCATTTAGCTAATGTGTAAAACTGCAATATGGAAGCCTTTTACTTCAAAAACAACCAAACTTTACGCAAAGTGATTGCAGTGATAATTTTTTACTTTCAAAAGTTTTTGTTCTCAGTTGAATTATGCAGAACATAAAAGTGTAATACATATCAAAAAGAATGATTTACCTAATCATCTTTAGTCACACAACTATATTATTTGAATAAGGTTGTGGATTTTTTTAGATCCATTGTGTGTCGCTGTCCTCACCTGCATGTATTTCTTTGTATTCCAGTCAGGACGTCGTCCATTTGCACTGGCAGCAGAACATGGGAGCATTGAAATGTTAAAAATACTGACGGAGCCATACAACATGGCCACAATGAAGCCCAACAAGGTCTGTGTGTCTGAGCCACCTGTAGGATATTGATGCATCTTGTTCCTAGTAAAACCAAGGCTGTTTATGTTCATGCGTGTCTTCATGCATATCTGTGTCACACCTGCAAAGAAGCTCAAAGTCAAACCCTCTTTGAAGTGCTGCTGTTTCCCTCCCCTCCTTCTGGCAGAGAGGGGACACGCCCCTGCACTTAGCTGCCAGGAACGGCCACTTGGACGCCGTCCAGCTGCTGCTGCAGAGCTTTGATTCTCGGGATGAAGTCAATATGGTAGACAATCAGAGTAAACGTTCTCTTTTTTTCTTGGTTTTTGTGAATAATCCTCTGCTGAACGTTGGTTCTACTTGGAATTAATAAAGACCGACGAAACACGGTCGTGTTCCTTCATCCACATACTGTAATCTAGCATCAACTTGAACTCTGACCTCTGGGCTGTAATGTGATTTCATGGTTCATAATTGTCCGACTTGTTTCAATGGATAATTTCTGATTCAAGGTCGTTTTTCTAAACATATTATACTAAGTAACTAGTTGCTTTATCTTTGCTCCTGTGTTGCAGGACGGTGAGACAGCTTTGTACCAGGCGGCAGATAACGGTCAGGAAGAATGTGTCCTGGCCCTGCTGGAGGCCGGCTGTGACCCCAACATCCTCACAGTGGTACCAACAGATCTTAGATCAGAAGAATGATTTTTATTCTGCTGCTATTCATTTACTTATACTGTTTACAAAACATATACCTGCCTAAAACCTGCCAATAAGTCTGAACTCCTGTTCTTTGCAGGCCAAATGCAGTGCTCTCCATCCAGTCTCAGAAAGCGGAGACTCGTCTCTTGTCCAACTCCTTTTAGAGTACAACGCCCATACAGATGTTCAAAACCAGGTGAGAAAACACAAGCCAGCTGGGAACGGTACATTTCCTTCATCCTTCTCAGCATTGTTGAGTCTTACCGTGAATGATTTTTTTGGGGGTGAGGTAATATAAATAAATGTGTTTGCTCCAAGCAGCTGGAGGCTCCTCTCCATCTGGCAGTGAAGAACGGTCACATCCCTGTTATCCATTCTCTTGTAGCAGCAGGCTGCAACATTAACGTAGTCGACAAGGTAGGATCAACCTCACACAGAGAAACAGCAGCACATTATGTGGCCAGGACACAAACTTTCCCACATTAATTAGCAGAGATAATTTTCTTCTTTTGGAGAATTTTTCAGTAGGTTTGAGGGAAGGAGTGGGGAAGGTAGCTGAAAAAGACAGATGAAAGAAAAGGACAGAAGGAGAAAATGAAAAAAATCAGAAGAGTTCAGGTTAATAAGGATGGAAAAGTTAAGAGGAATATAAGAAATTAAAGCAGGAAGGGACGTGAGAAAAGAATAAAGAATGGAAGGGAAACGAGAAGAAGCAAGAAATGAGGGAGAGAGGATTGAAATTATAAAATCAATGACCAAAAGAATTAAGGAAAAGGTACAATAATAATGATAGCTAATACAACATTTATTTGAGCTAACAGAGAATGAAGTGAAATACATATAGATGTTTTTTTGTATGCAATCTTCTGTGTCTGGACTTTGAAAATACTTGAGTTATCAAGACAAAGTATGAACCCTGATAAGATGCCCTATGCTGTGTCCTGTTAGAGACTCCAGACTGCGCTGCATCTGTCAGCGGAGATTGGCAGGACTGAAGTTGTGGAAATGCTCCTAAAAGCTGGTGTGGATCTAGAAATCCGGGACAGAGTGAGAATGCACACATACTTACAACGCAAAATCACCTTAAGACAGTCTGAAGTATAATGCATTAATGTCACAGCACAAGCAAAGTACATCAAAATAAAGAAAATTGTGTCTAAAATGACATAACTAATGTTGCTTTTCTGATTTACTTTAACAATCTCATTTTCTGTGCTGGATTTGGAGTAGCAGGGTAAAACTGCTGTGGGTGTGGCAGCCAGAGCAAATGAGGTGATCATTGTGGACATGATCATTAAAGCAGAAAGATACTACAGCTGGAGAAAGGTGAGGGAAAAAAAAAAATCCAAATATGCATGTTAGCTGATGCGGTTGTAGTTTTTATATGAGCTCCATGCCGTCTTCAGGGCTTGAAATTCATCAGAAATGATTTATTTGGCACCAACACATCCTCAATTAGTTGCATTCCCTCTAATAACATTAAAGGATCCCATGTGGGAAAAAAAATGAAACATTTGACAGGCAATTTACCACAAATGTAATTAAAGATATGCATGATTCACTAACATTATTGATTGCAGACATGCTTAGCTCTGACATTCATATTGCTAATCATTTGTTTTGGTGCTTTGCCAATAATCTCTTCCCATAGCGCTGTGTTTTCAGGGGCCGATGGCCTTTATCAGGCCTCTGACATGATTTAATTGCCCTTTCAGGCCAACCCTGAGCTTAATGAAAGCGTTCACAGTGAGCATCCGCTAACGTTTAAACTTGACCACCGGAATGAAACCAAGCAGCTCCGTTCTACTGCCTGGCGCCTGGCGTACGAGCTCCTGAAACCTGGAGACTGGAAAAGACTGGCAGAGAACTGGGCCTTCACTAAGGCGCAAGTGGCTGCTATTGAGGATCAGTGGACAGGTGCCACAAAAACCAACACACAGGACTTTAAAAACTAAAATCAGTTTTCATGTAATCACTGTTCAAGTTTCAAGTTCAATTCACAGAGCATTGACTATAAAATGACGTGATGTAACAGGAGTCCTATGCATTTTTACACATCATAATTCATTCATTAATATTCTAAACTATTACTTGTCTAATGTTTCTAGGCCAGACTTTAAATAAAGGAGCAGAAAAAAACCTCAGAATGTAAGAAAGTGAGATGAATGACTAGCGACTGGTTGGGTAAAAGGACGAAAAAACTGGGATATGTGGACAGATGAACTAATCAAACAGCGCGAAGGTTATAGTCAGTGGTTGGTATGTATGATGAAGGGATTGATGGTGAGATGCACTGAAAGTAGAAAGATAACAGGCAGAAAAGCATAAATTGACAGATTTATGGGTAGCTGAATGGAGGAACTGATGGACAGGTGAACAAAAGATTTCACACAAGGCATTTTAAGCCCTAGTTAACTACTGATCTGCATATCAGTGTATAAATGTGATGTGTTTGAGTGCAGTTGGGTGAATGTAGTTCTAGGGTAAATCATTTTGAGTGGCTAGCTTGATTAGGAAAGTGCTGTATAAACTCAGCCCATATGCTTACACACAGGAACCCTGTAATCATAATACCTCCCTATTGAACTCACAGCTCTTGCTTCAAAACGTCTCGACAGGTTGACCAGCTTTCCTGACTCTACAATGCTGTTGTGTTGTTTGGTTCCCAGGTCAGCACAGTTATAGAGAACACGGCCACAGGATGCTGCTGATCTGGCTCCACAGGGAGGAGCTCGCTCAGACGAATCCTTCCAAACAACTCTACCAGGAACTCATCCTCACTGGGAACAGGAAGGCTGCTGGTACCTTCAACGTTTTGTCACAGAAACCAACATGCATGTAAACATTGCTCTGCGCCGGTGTACAGTGTTCAATCAAATATTATTTCGTCTTGCAGATAAGATTCGGACGGAGGCAGAGAACACCAGCAAGAGTTGCTGCATTTCATGATCAATTTTGTTTACATAATTATCAACCATGGATTTCTGTAATAAGTTAGTGGTAAAAGCATTTATTTAGAAAATAGCAATGTGCTTCTGATCAGTAAAATATGACTTTGCATTAAGAAAGTAAGCAACCATTGCTTCTAGATTGTTTCTAAATCATGAATGGGTGCACAAAAATGATTTTATGCAATAAAATCCACGTTCATAATGTGCATAATTTAAAAGCAAACATCTGACATGAGGTAAAAGTCAATTTATAACCCTAAACTGTAAATAAGTAAACATTTCTGCTACTCTATCTGCTGTGCCTTTACATAAATGAAAGCTTACTACAAAAAAACAACAACACAGAGGTAAATATGTTGCAGGATATCAAACTTCACATGAATGTTTAAAAGACAAATGAGGATTTTTGCATAAAATAAATTAAATGCTATCACTAAATTTAATGCACCAGGGGTGATTATTCCACTTCCTTGATTGAGTGGACGCTGCATGTGCTGGTGTGTGTTCGCGATGACGCTCTGCCTACAGCGGACGTGTGGCTCTGCTGGAACGGCCGAGGAAACTTTGAAGCAATCGCCTGTCCAACCGTCAACTGAAAGAACAGAGGGAGACATTTTACAGCTGGAGGCTACACTTAGTATACACTTTGAAGTGCAGATCTCCACCACCTGTCATACCTGCGTAATAGGATGATGGCGTTCTACTACGACAGAGCTCATTGGTGGAGCTACTCCCTTCACCTGAAGGCCGCCGTGTGGGATCTTACCGACATCAGGTCGCGCAGTGATGCGAGCCGTCACAGTCTTTGAGGATTTCTGTTGACCTGCCGTCACAATCCGAGGACCAGACTGAAAGAACATGATAACACAGCTGCATTTAGAAAAAAAAAAGCACTTCTATGGATGTAACACAGAGAGAAACTGGCAGTAAATGTTGGCAGGAAAGGTTATCTATTTTCGCTTAATCATATGTTCCATTCCCATACATCTTTAAACATTTCTGATTTCCCCAGACTTCTTAGTCCTTCACAGCCATTTTAAAATATAAAATGGTTCAGTGTGTGTACTACACTGCTCAGTTCCTAAATATGGAACTGGAAAAAACAGAGACCTGAAGAAAGAAAGAATGACAGTAAAGAAAGAAAGAGAAAGAAGCACAAGAAAAAAGGACAAGAAAGGAAAGGAAAGGGGAAAGAACAAAATAAGATGGAGAAATGAGGGAAGAATGTTAGGAAAAGAAAGGAACAAAAGAACAAAGGGCACAAGAAAAATGCAAAGAATGCCAAACAGAAGGATACAACATTTAGCCAAAGGGAATAAAGTCTGAAAATATAAATACTTTCCAAGCTCTTATTTCACTTTTCCATACTTATCCAGAGCTGGAAAAACACTGACATAAAATTTCATACTGTCCAGACTGAACTCTGATTCTATGCTGATGTGAAAGTGGACTTCCCTTAAACCGTAGGCCCCCTTGACCACAATCATGTTTCCGGCACTAACCTGTTTGTAGGTGCTCGCAATGCCCCCTAGTGGGAGAGAGCTGTGCAAAACTGTGGTGGAAGGAAGCATCTCTTCCAGGGAGGTGGAGACTCTGGGGCCAACCTATTGAAAATACAGAGTATGCTAATTGTTTGGGACCATAAAGAAAAAAAATGTCAAAGACCAACACAAACTAGTACAAACTTTACGTGCCGCCTTGCAGGAATTCCCTGTGTTTAGCTCCACTAGCTCTGAAACGGCCTCAATATTCCTGGTGGACAAAACAGACCCACAGCATGATGCTGCCACCACCATGTACTAACATTGTGGCGATGGGTGATGTGGATTTTTTCAAGCCAGGCAAACAGCTCAGTTTTGCTCTCACCATTTCAGATTTGTATTTGTAAAATAAATAAATAAATAAAAACACTCATTACTTTTCTTTCATTTCACAGTTATCCACTGCTTTGTTTCAACATATTTCATACAAGTTTGTGACTGTAGTGTAAATTAATATCTATAGTGAAATCAAAAGCACATTGTTCGCGTGAAAACCTAGATAAGGTTAAACTTTGTGCACACTGGCTAATCCAAAAGAAAGGAAAAGAAAACATAAATCAACTCACAAAAACTTACAAAAGTGTAAACAAAATGAAAAAAGGAAAAGAAAGCTAATCCAGTACATTATCAGTCTCTCACCCTATCATCAGCTTCCCTTTGTGTAGGTTCAAGGCGGTCAAAGTGGACTGGACTAAACCTTTTTGAGGTAGTGGGAAACGGCTGATGCTTAGGCAACGTAGCTGATCCGCGCTCGTCCTGGCTAGGCGAAGGATCTACAAGAAAAACAGAAGGTGACATTATCACTAAATATATATATATATAAAAATTCAAACACCTGTGTAGGACTAATAGAGCCTAATTACTCTGTGCCTATTCAGTTGGCAAAAGTGGCACATTATTGACAAGACTACGAAGAATCAGGACAGAGTATTAGATTAGCAGCCTGCTCTGACAGTAAGATAACAGCAAGCAAAACTCATTAAAGCCCAGGCCACATTGATGAGCAAAGGAACATGCTAGAACAAGCTGATAATAATGAAATCCACCTCCAGCCGCTTCAGCAGAATGGCTGCTTAATTTGGTAAATCCTGATATTTTTGTTACAGCATGGTCTCAGCGTTTGAAATATTGAACTAACAGGATGAAAATATTTAGAGATTCTGGATTGAGTCCCTGAGGTAAAGTGATATTGTGCAAGAAGAGACATCAAGAATTAGTATTACATCAAGTCTCCTCTAGCAAAGTACAAATAATGACATCCACTAATAAATACCTTAATTATGTCATCTAATAAATGAGTTCAGGAGGAGACACTAGCCCCCTACTGTTATTCATGTCTTATTCACTCAAATGTCAGAACCACATAGCTGCACTGCTGGAGAGGTAGACCTCAAGTTTCTCTCAGTGTTGATAATCAATACATCTCAGACACAAAGTTAACATTGGAACAAAGCATGCTGTGGGAGTAAGCGAAAGCCACGTTTATTAGCACACTTGGGAATAAATGTGCATCAGCATAATTTCACACAGAAAATAGAAAAATCTAAAGTTTTTTTTGTTAATATTTATGAGGTGTAGAAATGAGCTTCATCAAGCAATAGTTTTTAACAAAAGCTACGGTGGCACAAGAATTAGTGCCTCTGATAATCAATTTTAAAACAAATCCAACTGAAGCACTTTTGTAATTTGCACTTTGCTTTTTTTAAGTTCTAAATATTTAAACTAAATTCAATAAACGCTAACTGGTTGATCAGGAGTAATGCCCGAAAAAAAGCTTCCTCCGTCCAACCATCACAAACACAAACATGTGGATAATCATACGTAAATCAGAGGTTTGATTTTTCAGTTTTTTTTCCTCATGCGATGTTCTGCTACCTTAATAGAAAACCTACAAACTGGGCCTGGCTGTGAATGTGCTGTTTCTGACGGTCCGTGTTACTGATTAGAAATATGTCAGGTAAGGGAATTTTGCTACAAACCATGTGGTTCCTGCGCGGGTAGCTGCTCTGTTCGTGTTTCAGTGGACTGGAACATGTTGAGAGCCTCCATGTTGAGGGCACAGACGCCCCTCATGAAGGCTTTCTTCATAGACTCCTCATAGCGCTCTCGCTCAAAGTGTAGCCTCTGAATCTCTGCCTCTGCCTTCTCAAGAGCCTCGGATTGCTGTCGAAACAGACCGGTGAAGGCGGAAGGAAATCATAGGTTCTTACTTAATAAACCTGCTAACAGTACCTAAAGTTACGTTCAGTCAAAAGTCATACTGGGAAAGACAGCAACACTGTCAACACTAATTTACATTTCCTGATGCTCCATTTCTCTTTCATTTAAGTCAGCTTTACAAAGCTCTAACACTCCAAATACTTATACAATTTAAAAAGCTGTAAGTTTTGTTCACTCAGATGCTGAAATCAAACATATTTCTAATAAATGACTTCATAAATCTTAAGCTATACCTTTAAAGAAGGACTTGAACAAAATTGGTTAGCTTCATATAACAACATTTTGTATAGAACATTGAGACCAACCATAAATTTAGCTAAACATAATCAGTGTTCTTTATTATTTTATTTACCTCTGCCAGCTTGGCCTCATATTCTGCGGACAGGTGGGAGCAGACCTCCTCGGCCCTGGAACGGCACGCTCTCTCCACCTTAGACTTCCAGCGTTTTTGGACCAGACCGTGCCAGCCCTGCCACACCTTCCTCTTCAGCTGCAAACTGTAGTGCTGCCGAGCCACCTGAACAGCATGAGCCTGCCAGCGGAGCACAGCTACATGAAATATTGACACGGTAATAATTGCACGTTTCATCTCTTCTCGGGCGGCTTGGGAACATTTTCCTATGCTGCAATTTGTCTGGTATGATTTTGATGTAGAAAAATAGTACGTTTGTTCAATGTAGATTAAGGATGTTTAAAGTTACTGTGTCACTGCTGAGTAAATAGTTAATGGAGAGGATAAAAAATTTCCATAAAGATTTAGAAGCGGTAGTTACAGTGCCATACAAAAGTATCTCTTTTGCTTGAACTCTTTAGATCTTGGTATAACTGCAGACTTCGGTGTGTTTTATTAGGCTTTCATGTAGAGACAAATACAAAGTATAACTGTGGATAGGATGGAAAATTGGAAAGGGTTTTCAAATCACTTTAAATATACAAACAATGCAGTCTGCATTTGTGGTGAGTCCCCTTTACTCTAAAACCTATAAATAAAATCTAGTGCGACTTATTGTTTTCTGAAGCTACTTGATTAGTAAATAGTCTTCCTACATCTAATTTAATGTCAGTAAACAGTTATTGACTGCCATGTAATATTTTCCTTCCACTTCACGGTTATATGTTTTGACAAATTCCAATAAAATCTATAAAAACCATTGAAGTTTAATGTGGGAAAGATTGAATGTTTTTTGAATGTAGCTTTGTAGAAAACATTCTTTAACAATAATTTTGATTCAAATTCTTACCAGAGAATAAATAATATACTTCATCCTTTAAGATTGGTATCCACTAAATATTTATTAGGTTTTTTTAAGATTTTTGTGTCGCTAAAAGCATTTATTGAGCTTTTTCAGACAGCAAACGGTTGGAGAGAGACGACATGCTGCAAGGACAGCTGTGTATACAACTTTATCCACACAATTTAAGATAAATAATCTCTTCAATAACAGAAGGGTGTGTGTGTGTGTTGGGGGAATTTCTACTAGGAAAATCCCTTAAGTCTCAAAGCAGGTAAGTTTCAAGCTTATAGGAATGCTTACCTCTTCTTTAGCCTCAGCATGCTGGAGTCTCCAGTGTGTGAAGGTTTTCATCTTTTCCTGCTTCTGTTTCTGTCTCTCCAACACCTGGCTCAGATTCCTGATCACCTGCAAGAGGACACGTCACACTATAAGCGTGCAAGTCTAAAATGTTCACGGTACGTTCCTCATCGTCTTCATGATGACCGTGCTAATCGGGTTAATGAATTAATGAAAAGAGTATGAAGGAAACGGAAGATTAAAAGATGATTGCTCCAGTTTTGGAAAATGTGTCAACCTCAAAAAAAAAAAATCATCTCGGTGCAATAAATTGCATCATTATTGAAGTGGAGTGTGTTTTGTTGTTTTCAGTCACGATCCATTTCTCACAAACCGTCACATAAAGGAAGCCGATCAATACAAATACCTCATCCTTTCTCAGGTTGGACATCTCGTAGGTGCGCAGCAGCCCTTTCATTGTATCAAGCTCTGACTTCAGGCCAGCCATTTGGACTGCATGCTTTTCCTCCTCCTTCTTCATCTCCATCTTGTGCCGCTCCGTGAAGGCATACTTCCACTTCTGGAGCTCGGTTAGCACGTTTGACTGAACAGGAAACAAAGGGCAGAATGTTAACAGAAGGTTTTCAGATTCCTCTATGGGGCCGAGGTTTGTTGAATATACTGACACGTACTGAATTCTCCTTTAACTTGAGGAATATTTATTTTTTTGCTCAACACAATCACAAACTCATGCTGCCTTTCTTGATAAATGCCAATAATGTGATTTCACCTAAACAAGGACAAACGAAGCCTTCATCAGTTTGAAGTGTGAAAGTAAAACAATGTTTTACTTCTGGGCCATAACAAGAGCCTTTCTAAAACCTCATTTAATGGATCACAAGATCAGAATAGAGCTGGTTCTCTGTGCCTTTTCTCAGCACTGGTTAGCAGCTGATTGGTTGTCACATGCTCTCCATGAATGAGCTGTACAACAGCTAAGGAAAAGGGCAGGGTGAACACATCCACCTCATCTAAAGTACTTTCACCAGCAGATACTTGTATAGTTAAAATGTCACCATTTCACAGAAGAAAGGAGCTGTCACCCTTTTCTGGAAAGTGTCATTAAGACTCGGTCCCTTCATAAGCTAAGAGAGGGATTGTTTTTTCACCCTTTTAGTAAAGATTTAATATTGGCTAAATATACACTACATACAATAATATTTAAATATCTGGAGTTTTAAATTTGGTTATTTTGCCATGAATAGCCAAAATAAAATAAACCCCCCCCCCAGAAAATAGCTATTTAATATATAATTTTTGATGGAGAAAATGTTCTAAAAACAGAATTTGAAATGCATCTCCAGTTTTTGTAAAGCTCTGAAACAGATTTCAGTCACTTTTTCTTTCAAAGCAGGAATCTACACATTTTTTGCCAACATCCCCCAGACTGCTGCTCAGTTCTGGATCGGAGATCAGTGAAATTATTGTACAATTTATCAAGTGCATCTATTGATATTGATCGTGTGTTTATCGGGACATACAGTACAGACCAAAAGTTTGGACACACCCTTCTCATTCAATGGGTTTTCTTTATTTTCATGACTATGAAAATTGTAGATTAGATTGTAGAAAAACTTGACAGGGCACACCTGTGAAGTGAAAACCATTTCAGGTGACTACCTCTTGAAGCTCATCAAGAGAATGCAGAGTGTG
>CAEFZY010049866.1:0-27105 GCA_903066815.1 Brachyrhaphis roseni
CTAAACGCCCCTTACTCCGCGGAGCGCAGATATCCAATATCCAACTTGAAAACAACTTCACTGCGGTCGGTAACACAATGAAAACACCAGAAAAAGTTTGTTTTGGTCTGTGGCCAAACAACATGGCGCCAAGCGACGTAAACGTCACAGGAAGTGACGTCTGCTCCAAAGTTCTATAACAGAGCAAATGGGTTTCATTTTTGAGGGCTGGTTATGTCTAATGACGCTAAATAACTAAGGTTTATTTTAGTCGAGCTCAAATCTTGTGCTTTTGAAGTGATCGCTAATAAAGTTTTACATGAGACTAAAAGTAGTCACAAAAAAACTAAATAATTAAACAAATTCAAGCTGGAAGATTGAATTCAACTTAAAGATTGTAACTAATAAATTATGAAAATTAATTCATTTATATTCAGACTTGTGAGTCGAGTTAGTCCTTGTGAAGGGGGAACTACATTTAACACTATCAAATCATTGGGACTGCTCTGGTGGCCCTACTTAGCAGGTATTTTGGGGGAAACCCTGTACATTATTAATGAATATTATACCAGCTTTGTTGTAGCTGGACATTAGTATTCTACACCAACATTTTCTCAAAATTATTCTACATATTTTCAGTATGATTTTAAACAATCAACAGTAGTTCAATCTGGAGAGACTCAGACAGAGAAAGGGAAACAATTAGAAAAGTTTATTAACAAACATGAATAAATCTTTGGCGCTCGGGCCCCGGCTGAGGACGTCGATTATGGCTGTATTTGCGATAGGCTTGGACGAGCCTTCACAATGCTGATAGGAACACCGACCCCCCGGGACCCGGCACTGGTGTTGGAGGCGATGAAGGATGGGGCCAGATAGCCAAGAGAGTGGAGGTGTAGGGGTGGAGGTGGGTTGAGCTCTGCTGGATCGTGGAAGACGCCATGGATGTTGGTCCTTATAAGCTGGGGCTTTGACGGTGATTGGACGTGACGTATCTTGGACCGGCGTTGAGCAATCAACGGTGATGAGCAGGAAGCTCCGATTAGATGATGCAGGTGGGGCTAGAAGAGTCTTCCAGTTTGAATTTACGCCTAGGCTTCATTTCAATCGGGAGAGACTCAGACAGAGAAAGGGAAACAATTAGAAGAGTTTATTAACAAACATGAATTAAATCTTTGGCGCTCGGGCCCCGGCTGAGGACGTCGATTATCGCTGTATTTGCGATAGGCTTGGACGAGCCTTCACGATGCTGATAGGAACATCAACCCCCAACAAGAGGCCGAGGCCGGGGCCGGGGCCGAAGCCGGGGCCGAGGCCGGACAACAGGAGTCGGAACGAGATAAAGGAGGGGAGAGGGCTCTTTGCGCGCAAGCTTCTGTGTTCTGGGGAAAAGCGGCTCGATTGCTTCTGATCTATTAAAAATTGCGTTTTACTCTGGGTGATTGCGGGGCTTTTCCAACAATTAATAAAGGCAAGTCGATCCGAACCCCCGACTACAAGCCGGAGAAAGGTTTTAAATGTACGCCTCGTTATACATTCACGGACGCGAAGATGAGTGTTTACTTTCTTTGGACTTTGTAGCTGACATTAGCTTTAGCTAGTAGTCGATGTTGACGTTTTTCTTGCAAAATCCGCTATTTAAGTATCTAAACATTTTCATACATTCTAGTGGGCAATGTTATTGTCCTTACGTTATATACGCTTATTGTCAGAGTCAGAAGTCGAGTAACGGGGATTTAGTGGTTCTGGCTTTTTGCTTCAGAAGTGTAATGAAGCACAACGACCCTATAGGTGAGTTTGCTTTAAGGCTGAAGGACTGTAAGGCACTGTTCAGGTTTGTCACCGCTCTCGATGTGGAGTGTCGGCCAGAACACTACTTAGGCCAGGATTCCGTTCAAGACCAGATGTAGAGCAGCAGGTGGAGAAATGAAGACAAGAGGCAGGATCCGTTTAACGCTCTGTACTCCAAAAATGCGTGTGGTTTCATATAGCAGACAGCTCGGACCCAGCAACAGGTGAAATAACAGTAACAAATAAACTTCAAATCACTCATGCAGCTGCAGTAAACGCTTAAAAATTGCAACTTATTATTGACGTACACTTCTAAGATGAACACACCAAGACTCTCCCACGTGTTAGCACAGTGGCTCAGCTACCGGACTTCCAAAACAGATAACGTTGGATACGGCAACGTGATGACGACATCACTGCTCTAACTACGGTATGCCATAAGGGACAAAAGTAACGCTGAACAGAAATCTAGTAATACAAACAGTAATACCTTATATTAAACTTAAACTATTTAAGGGTCTTTTGAACAGACCTTAAGGCTTGACGGTAGAGCAGCTCAGATGGTGGGATTCTGGTTCAGCTGACTGATCAGGTTCAGAGTTGTTACTTTTAGAAAATATGGCCGATTGCCGCTAAGAACGTCATCGCCCAAACAGAGGCTGAGGCCAGGGTCGAGGCCGGAAGAAGGATGAGAGGAGAGGAAGTGAATTGCGCCGTCTTTAGCGCCGAAATTACAACGATGCGAAGAGGGGTGGCGAAGCTGCGAAAGGAGAAATAGAGTACGGGCTGGAGGTGGGAATTGGAGGAGACTGCAGGGCATAGGTGAGAGGGGAGAAGAAAAGGGGGATACGCTGGGCGAACCAGGCGACGGGGAGGAGATGAGCTGGTTAGGATGCCACTGGGCGGGTGGCTTGACGAAAAGGGAAAAGGGGATGTGGATACTGCGGAGCTAGCAGCATAAGAAGGAGGTGATGGGCCAAAGGATGCTGCTGGACGGGGCAGCGTGACGAGAGGGAAAAAGGGATGTGGGTACTGTGGGGCTAGCAGCGTAAGAAGGAGGTGATGGGCCAAAGGATGCTTCTGGACGGGGCAGCGTGACAAGAGGGAAAAAGGGATGTGGATGCTGCGGGGCTAGCAGCGTAAGAAGGAGGTGATGAGCTAAAAAGGATGCTGCTGGACAGGGCAGCGTGATGAGGGAAAAGGGGATGTGGATGCTGCGGGGCTAGCAGCTTAAGAGGGAGGTGACGAGCAAAAGGATGCTGCTGGACGGGGCAGCGTGACAAGTGGGGAAAGGGGATGGGGACGCTGCGGGACTTTCCCTTCTCTTTCACTGAACAGCGTAACAATGGGGGGGGGAGAAAGGCTAAAGGAAATGCTAATGAAGAAAAAAGGAAGGAAAGCGCAGTGGGGGAGGGCGACCGGCATGGGCTCGCAGTTAGCATCTGCGCAGGAAACAACAGGCCAGCGTCGGTATGGCGGGACAGGTATACGGGACAGCGGGCCAAGGCCGGCTATATATATATATATACATATACATATACACACACACACATACATACGCTTTTTTCTTTTTTTTTTTGGATAAGTTGACAGGCGTAGAGTGGAGGGAAATGGGAAATAACTCACGATGAGAATCAGAGGGCGGCGATAGGAGAGATTTTCCTGAGAGAAGCCTGGGGAAAAGGCAAACAACAACAACAGCAGGGGAGCAGCGTAAAAAGGGGGGTGATAAGCTAAAAGGAAATGCTAAGGAAGGAACTAGGGAGAAAAGCACGGCGGGGAGAGGGCGACCAGCATGAGCTAGCTGTTAGCGACAGAGCATAAGATGCTTTTTACTGAAACGACATGTAGTAGTAGGAACTAAACTCGGTGGCCGAAAGTAGCGGGCGATGGGGGAGAGTACCGCTGAAAAGCCTGAAAATACTGGCAAAGAGCAGAAAGGAAAACGTCACTATGAAGGGTAGGCGTATGAGCTTAGATGAGGTAAGCCAACCACCACCAGCGATTCGCGGTGCTTATCAGGCACTGAGGGAGATGCGAACACAGGGGCGTGATACAAATAAAGTAAGAAGAGAATGCAGAGGATAAACGAGGCTCATGGCATACGCCCGGGAAAGAATGCCTGAAAAACTGGAGAAATGAGGGCCAAAGGCTAGATGATGACGTGTATAGATTCTGACCTTGAAGCTGCAAGAATGCAGGACTTAGGACGATAAACGAGCGTGAAGAAACGGAAGCTGGATTTGAAATACGTGAGGTTGAGAGAGGGAAAAAAGGGAATAGTCATGAATGTGACCTGAGCTGAATATGGAGTGGTGATTAAGACCACTAGTCGTTCTGGACTGAATGAAGACTGAGCGATACGGCTCAATGCTAAGGAATTTAGAAGGTTGAAGCTTTGGGCTTTTTTTTTTTTTTTTTACTGTTGTAGCCATTAAACTATATCCCCTTCAGTTTGACCTTGAGTGGAGACACGATGTTGATTATAAGATAACTTGCAATAAAGCATTGGCAAAGCTCATTGTAATTTTCACGATGTTGACAGCAGTTGCTGAAGGTAACTAAGACAATTACTTTAAATGTAACTTAGTCGTTTTCCAAATCAAGAAATCGGTAATTTAAATAAGCTACTTTTTAAGAAGTAATCCATAATCTGATTAACGTTACTATTTCAAAGTAACTATGCCATCTCGGAGCCAAAGTACATGCTCGCAGAGGTAAAAGGCAAACCTGAGGGTCTTCTGTGTGGAGAAAGTTTGGCTGCAATGAAGGAATATAATCTAAGACGGCACTATCAAACTTCTCAGAAACACAGACAAGAATATGGACATCGTGGAGCAGCACAACGATGCATTTTCGGTTTATAATTCCTGCACTTTAATTAATGTATTTGACTTGATATTAAGAAACATTTTGTTTCTCGAAACTTTTTTTTATTTTTATGGTAGGCGACCCGGTCGGTAATGTCGGTAGAAGCATGGCGGTATTAATGCGTAGATAAAGATAGCGGGTGCACGAACTGGAGGCGGGATAGGGTAACCATGACGACCCATGAACGCTCCACTGAAGCTGGGTGGAAAAACAGCTGCCGCTTTATGAACGATCTCTGGTCGGATAGCGCCCGACGCGGCCACTTACTAATGAGGGACCGAGAAAAGGAGCAGAAAGTCCGGCGCAGGGCGTGATGAAGTTCAAGACGGAATATATTGGGTTTGGAACCAGTGAGTGGCGGAAGCTACTACGAATGCGATCCGCCTGGCTCAGGCGGGGAGGGGTGCTACAATTTATTGAATTTAAATTAGCATTCGTTCGGGTGAAAGCCCTGAAGCGTTGAAACGCAGCTGAGTGGCGCAGAGCCGCACGTTCAGGAAGGGGATAAACTAAAAGTGCCTACGTTTCCTAACGTAGCAAAACGTGAATGAGACATGTGAAAGGTACGTCTTACCCCGAAAGCCCGAGGCGGGCGAGGCGTGAGAAATCCGAAGGGGGGAGCTGATGAGCGGGCTCACGGCGTCCATACGGCGGAGAGAGAAGCTGGTGACGAGGCTGAACCAGAGCGGGATCCGATGAAAAAGGCGATGCAGAGAACGGCGGTGGTGGAATGGAGAGATGGTGGACCATGGACTGGGAGGGAACGGCTACGTGGATGAGTCATGGTGGGTCAGTCAGGGTCTGGGGCGAAGGAAGGCTACCTGGGAATATGAGCGGTGGGATTACGAGTCCACTTGCCAAGATGAACCGAGGAGAAGGTAGCGCGGGAGCGGGAGGAAGTGAAACCCAGACGGGCGAGAGAGCAGCGGGGGAAGCAGCTTAGAATGAACGAGGCCGGAGCCGGGAGAAATTCTCTTCCATCTGGGGAGCGACGGAGGGGAGAAATAGCCAGGCACGCAGCTAATCGGCTTTTATGATGGCAGTTAGAGGTGGAAGGATGGGGAATCGCGAAGAAGAGTCTGGTGAGATAGCTGGCTGGGAAGCTGAGGCGTGCGGATGAACAGTTTGAGCTCTGCTGGATCGCGGAAGACGCCGTGGATGTTGGTCCTCATCAGCTGGGGCTTGAACGGTGATTGGACGTGACGTATCTTGGACCGGCGTTGAGCAATCAACGGTGATGAGCAGGAAGCTCCGATTAGATGATGCAGGTGGGGCTAGAAGAGTCTTCCAGTTTGAATTTACGCCTAGGCTTCATTTTAAGAGCACAACTATTGTCTTAAGGAAAATACAAAAATAACTTGTAAAACTTTTAGAATTTTACATGTAAAATTTAAAAATTAAATATTTGTCAATTCAAAAAGAAAGTATTTGGCACTGCTAATCATAACAGTTTTAATTAAAAAGCCAAGATTAAGACAAGCAATATCATAGATATTATTCTAAAATTTAACAAAACCGGCTGTCAGGTTGAATAAGAGCATTGCACAAACTAAGAAAACTGCAAGCCATGACAGCCAGCGTTAAGGTAGAAAAATGGTAACCCAACAGGGAGGCCCGGATGCCGAGCAGGGACTCAGTGGTTTAGACAGAAGTACCCAGCTGGGATACAGCAGATGCTACATATCAGTGATAGAGAGGGAAATAACCAGAGAACTATCGCATTATGTTTCTCTCTCTTGACGTCATTCTCAGGTGTATAACCAAGGTTTGAATGTTAGAACATTGCCTTTTTCCAGCCAGGGACTGGCCCTTGCTTGAACCTGCACTTCCTGCTCCGATGTTCCTAATAAAAGCCTGGAGAAGAGTCAGCCGACTCACTTCTCCTTAATCGCAAACCAGCACACAAGGTTTTAAATCTCTGACAGCAGCAAACTCAGACATGAATCTCTGGCTCAAGTAGGTTTTAAACACTATTATCGATGAGATTTCAAAACATCAACTGGCATTTGATTCAACCGGATGTATGTGCGCAGGAAAATGAGCCTGAGGCCAGCAAAGAGAAAAGGGCGTTGTTTTGTGCAGCCATGTGTGTCGGCATCACAAGACGATCCCACTTGGCATCAGCTGTGTGTTACAGAGGACAACGGATGGGATTGGCTGGCACATGTCACACCCCTTGACACACACCTACACACACACGTGTGCTCCTGCTCAAAGTTAGCTGGCAAAAATATTTAACTACTGTGGATAGACTAGTTAAACCAGGGCAGGTCTGTCTTTCATTTCATTTTCATCTTTGAGAACATTTATTTGTGTAAATAAAGGTCAGAGTTCACAAATAAATTAGTCAAAAAATGCAAACCAGTCATATGTAATAGAGACGCACCAATCTGATATTAATATCTGTATCAGTGCTGGTACTGAAATATAATCTAGATCGGGTTTCCGTGACAATGAGCTGGCTCCAAACTATTCAGTCTAATTCTATGCTTTTGCTCTGAGCGATGTCATGCTTTATTATTTATTTTACATGGTATTGAGAACGCCTAATAGCTTTTTCTGAACCATTTGAAAGAAGGTTTGTTGGAGTTTATCTTTAAATGTTTGACCAAGGCAAGAAATCTATTATTTCAGTCAGGTACAATTTATTTACAATTTGCCATTGGCTGCTCTACTCCTCATAGCACTTACTGGTCAAATTGAAGTTGTTCTTACATGTTTGATTGTGAAGCTGTTGGTGTGTTTTAGTGCAGAGTTTTCAAGTAAATTTGTACTTCAGTACATCTATGTCCGAATAACATAAAAATAATTCTTTTAAGTCAGTTCAGCACTGTTTGTCTGTATTGGATGGGTATCAGCTGATACTAAACCTCAGATATCATATCGGTATCAGAAGTGAAAAACGTGGATCGGTGCATCCCTAATATGTAATAAACTAAAGTAAGCCAATCAACACAGTCTTTTCAAAAAGACAATTGTAGTAGTTTGCTCATGTCAAGTCAAAGACCCACAATGGGTTGGATCACATTCTGTCCACTGTTCTCCGGCCCAAAGCTCCTCTTAGTGAAGCACACAACGAACTGAACACTTGGCTAAACCAGAAAAGCTTTTTATCGTCCTTGCACACACCCTCTCGCCAGCAGGGAAAGTGCTTACGATGCTGCTAATTGTAAATGTTGTGTGCCAGTATGTACAACTTAGTGGGAGGTAGTTTTATACAGGCGCTATAATCACAGGGTCTGCAGCAGGCAGAGCTGGGATAAATACAGGTAGGCATTTGGCTTATTCTCAGCTGAATGAACGCATGCTCACAAATATATACACACAGACATGAATGACTTGGCTTGTGGGCTGGTATGACATTGTCAAGTTGTGACAACCATGAAAAAAACTGTTTCACAGCATTTAACAAAATATAATATAAACATGAATAAAATAACTTAACTGGTTTTATTTATTAAAAAGAACAAGAAAGCCAAAAATGATTCCTCCTTTTATTTTATGGGTGTGAAAACACATTTATTTATGCAGTTTGTAGCATTTGCACTAAACAAATTTGTAAAACTAAAAGGTACCACATCAAAGTGAAGAAGGACACCTCATGCTCAGAAAAGCCTTCTGTTTGGGAACATTACAGTTTATTACACTGATGGGGAGACAAAGGTAGATTTATGTTGGTATTGTTTAATCAGCTCAAAGTCAGCAAACTTTTCACCAATTTGTTCCCTCATTTCATACTCATGTTGGTCTCAATTTATTTCAATTTATGTACTGAGCTTAGATTTTCACAATATGTTCCTTCAATGACATTAAATGTAGTACTCCATCTTATGATATGCCTCAAAGTTTGCCACTAAACGTAACTAAAGCTAGCAGCTTAGCATTAATCTTTAAACTCTGATGTAATAACCACCTTGAAATTAGGCACATTTATTTACCTTTGACCCCCAACTCATGGAAAAAGTAGTTTCAGATACAGTCGTGGTCATCTGAGAAGAATATTTTGGGACATTTTATTACAAACTGGATTTTAAATGAATTTTGTTTACATTTTTGGTTTAATACTGCCAACAAGCAGTTATCACACAAAACAGCTTCATGGATTCTGATCAAACTGAAACCTATGATCAAAGTAAAACCCTCTCGCTGCATTTGCAGCATTGTATTGATTGCCCAAAGTCCTAACCTGACCCCTGAAATTTAATGCAAATAAATGAATAAAATATAAATAAACAAAAATTGTAAATCATAATAGCTAATTTGTTCGCAGCTTCATGTTGAGGCATTAAGAAGGAAATGATCGGGAAAAGGCTTGGCCAACGACAGACTCGCTGGGAAGACCTTGGAACCCTTTCACAACAACTAGCACTTTTCTGGGATTTATATAAACTAAGGAGAACATCATAATGTTCTGAATTTTATAATAGTTTCAGAAGATTTTTAAATTGATCCGTTAGAGCATGTTGATTCTCACAAAGTATAAGAGATTGTGACCCAGGATTACACCAAAAGAAAAAGACCAACTTCCTGCTGCTTGATATTATTTAAGCCACATAATCCATTTCTACACAGCAGACTACAAAAACATTTTAGAAAATTACTTTAAAATTGGTGATAAAATTGTTTTTGGTGAAAATAAAGTTGTTCCACTGTAGGTGCAAAATTATGCTTGGTCGGTATTGATGCTGTGTGGCAGATGACTTCATTTTGTACCCAAAATAGAACAACAAAAAAAACTAAAACTACACCTTTAAGAAAAAGTGAAGGGTGAACAGTTCACCTATTGGCCTCACTACTTATGGCAATTCAGAACTATATATGAGAACTGTACAGGATATGTTCAAAATACTCCGAGATCAGTGCAACAAATAACTTTCACCAAATAAATTACAACTTCAGTTCAAGGTTATTAGCTGAAAATATCAGCTTAAATGAGCTAAAAATGACCATCTGAGTTCCTCTATATTTGGTGAATAATGCTCAAACAGACTGAGGTAATAAATAAAGTGTGTGATTAGACAATTCAGAAGTAGATTCAAATCTGTGCCCAAGTTTTGGTTCCCTCTGTGTTGTCCTCTCACTCTCCTGCAATTTAAAGCAACAGCTTTGAACTTTAGACCTTGTTTTCTAGGCAGAGGATAAAAACGAACTGGCCGTCAGGCTATTGGCACATGGTCAGAGAGACAGAGAGGGAGGAGCGAGATGGAGAGACAGAGAGGAGCTTGTAAAGAAAGGAATGAAGTAATGAAAAAAAATTAAAGCCAAAGCTAAGTAATGAAAGGAAAAAGTGGAAAAGGAGAGGTGAAAGAGACTGAAGCAAGAAAAGGACAGAAAACAAAGATTAGAAAAAAAGGCATGTGAGGAGAAAACAATAAACTAAAGAAAACAACAAAGTTGCTTCATCAGGAGAAAAGACAGAACAGCAAAAGGAAAACAATATTTATATATACACGTGTTTTACTTATTAGCACTGAAAACAAGTTTCTTTTTTAATGCATGATGACAGATGAGAATCAATATATCCTCACCAAGTGCTACTAAAAAAAGAGTATGTGAACAGGGCCAAAGGGAGCGTCAGCAGATTCATGTGCTGTGTCATGCACGGAGGGCTAGAACGACAGCCAAGACCTAAATAACCCAGACAGACACTGATGTGAAGGGATTCTGTTTGAAGAGCTATTCATAATGTAAACATTTGACTTTGAAGAACACCTATGTTCATTATGAAGAGCAGCTCCTCACAACATGTTCAGGTATATTTAATGACAGTGACAGAAGATGTAAACTCCAGCTTCTGGTCGAAGTAAGGCAAGTCCTTTAACCCCAAGTTAAACTTTGTTATTAGCCTGTAAATGTGTGAATGTTTTTGAGTGCAACTGAGTGAATAGGGTTCCACTGAGAAGCCCTTTGAGTGGTCAGAATGGTTAAAAAAGTGCTCTATAAATTTAGTTCATTTACCATTTAACAGACCACCTTGTAAATTTCAAAGCAACAACTCAGTGAAAGAGCCAGGAGGACAGAGGCAAACCAGGGCTTGACGTGAATGTTGAGCCTTAAGAATGAAAAAAATCTGAATTCAACTTTAGAATGACGTAGCAGCAAAAGTAAGGACTCTAAAATCTACCAGACGTGTTCCCATGCTACCCACACGATTCAGAACAGAGGCACGTCCAAAGCAGTAACACATTTCAAAGGCATGACAGGATCTGATGTTCCACAAACTAAACCCACCTTTCCTCCCATTTACGCCGACATAACACGTTTCTCAACATCCTAACATGCTTGGAAAGATGAAATACAGCGTAACAACAAAAGAACTGCAGCTGTATTGTGATTTTATATTCCCACTTAATTTATTTAAAAAAAAACGAGGTTTCATGAATTTTTCAACTCTAATATTTAACTTTTTTCAGTAACTACATAACTTAACAACCTTAAATGTACATTATGATAAAATGTGTTTTATCATAAACATAAACACTTGAAAAGATTTTGTAGTGAAAATCTTTTCAAACTTATTTTTTCCCCACCTCAAACAACAGTTGAAGGAATATCTTTTTACATTAAAGTCCATCATTTTTATGGTAACAAAAAAAGGGAATTATAGCCTGTATCTTAAAAGCTATACCCTTGTTTCAAAAGAACTTCATAATGGCCAAACCAATCCCCATGGCTACCATCAGGGCATGTTGAGGACTATTCATTTAGCTACAGTCTACATTTACAACTACAGCAAATCCAACACACAGGACCTAAAACATTTCAGCTTTCACCACAGGTTCCACAAAACACGTCACCATGTTTTATTATAAGGAACATTAACCACCGAGATAATTAGCATGGCATTACAGAGCACATCACTAAAGCTACTTCTTAAAGGCAATTCACAGACTTCCTGTTTACACCAAAACAAAAATGTGTACTGAAAAAAGAAGGAAAGAAAGAAAAAAGGATAAGTACAGTTAACCATTACTGTATGGCAATGGCTCTGATGAACCATTACCAAGAACTGCAGAACTTATTCTCATCTAACAGAAACTACAACTTGGTCAAACTATTCTTGGCCATTCATTCAAAAACCTCCAATGTATCATAGTGTTATGTTACGGACACAATGCTTACAGCTTTTCCTATAACCTACACAATGTGCCCCTGGCCAAGTAGTTGAGTGGGTCACATTATCTGATAGCAGCTTAGGCATTATGTCATTTAAATTGGCCATTGTTTCTGAGGCTGGTTTTTCCAGGGGCACAATGGCTGTCTGAACGTGGTCCAAGTGAAACAAATAACACATTAAACCAGGTTGTAATTGGGACCAGATCCCTGCTGGGGTAAACTGTGGTCTGAAAGACAGCGCAGACAGATGGAGGTGAGGACTGGACATGCACAGAAAAATTCTTTTGTTTTTTTTTAAGTTTTATATCAACATTTCCCTAGACGTTGATGTCTGAGATGCTGAAAGCATCAAATTCAGTTGCAAATTTGTTTTAAAATCATACCAAAGCAATGAAAAAAATTACTTTGGCCATTATTATACTGACTGGATAATTTTTTTTTTAACATTTTAAAATTGCTGAAAATAAAGCTCTAAATGAAGTTGTTTTTCTTGCTGTTATTTCCAGCTGTAAATCATGTAGAACTAAAAGGGAAAGGCTTGCTTTTTGAGGGGTTTTTTCCAGGCTACCTACGGCATCTAAGTAGTTCCTGTGTGGTCTGTGGGTAGGTGTGTGGGGGGCTGTGCATGTGTGTGCGTGCGTTATAACACCACAACAACTGCCGGATTATTTAATTCATATATTTAACAGAACAAAGTGAATGATATTAGTCTTACATAGATATGATTAAAATGACAAACCAGTTGAGTTTTTAATCATACCTTTGCCAATGAGAACCTAAACTTTTACCCCATTTCTAATCAAATATTTATCATATTTAACTCCCTTGACAAGCATGTCGTTTGTAGTCTTTGTCATTTAGTAATTTTCCACTTGCTGCTGAGTTTCATCAGCTGTTTACTGCATGTCAGTGTTGACTCCAGTATCTTGTGCCAGTAAATTGTTAGACTCTACAGAGGCATCTTAATAAAACTGATTTTTGCTTGCATTTTAAATGAGGGACAATCTGAAAAAAGGAAGGCTGGTCTCCCATTTCAGCAAAAGACAATAAGAATGGGTGATATTGTGACAAAGGTCTAGTAGGGTAATGCGGCCCAGTGCCACTAAGAATAGGCGTAGTTTAGTTAATGCATTTATCAAATCCTGAGATCTTACTCTTTTCTGAAAATCAAATTTTTCTAGGTGATTTTATAGAGTTAAAGTACTTTTTATTGCCATAAAAGACTTATCAAAAAGGACTTGATGTACTACAAGAACTACTTAAAAGATATTTCAGAGAGTACATCTTGTGCGAAAAGAACAAGATGTACGTCATTGGAAATTAATTTTCTGGAACCTTTTAGTCTGTCTAGGTCATTTCTTGGGTGTATTTCCACCATGGGGCTAAGTAGTCTCTACGGATCATTATGCAGTGCATTCACTTGCTGTCATGCATGAGATATTTACTCATTTAAACATCAGTTCAGATGGCATAAGGATGAGTAATTTGAACACACCGACACACCGGCCATTAAGTGTTGACAAACTGCCCTGTTGGTTTGTGCTAAGCGATGGGAATGTACAGTACTAACGATGTGAAAACTTAACAGGACTGACACATAGCGCTACGGTCCCATCTTGATATTTTCATTCTTATCTTGCAGATGCAAGTGATCTCAGGTGTAAGCTATATTAATTTACATTTTTATTGCAGTCGTTTCTCTAGACGTCAGTGGGAGTGATAATGACTCGGATCAAATCTTCATTTACTTCTTGGAGAAACGCCAAACTGTTGAGGATAAACAGCAACTCAAGGTTCATTGGCAACTTCGGAGCAGAGAGGAACAGGAAGTAAAAAATAAAGGTGAGAAAAAAAAACTGTCATCCTGTTTGCAGCACAAAGTTCACCTCGTTTTAGGGCGGTATATTAGGATAACTTTGCAGTTGTGAAACTTGGCATTGCAGCAAAACTACACACACTTACGTTGATATAATAATTCTGATTTAAGTAGCTTCATTCAAAAATAGTACAACAGATTATGGCTAATTTTCTGAATGTGACTTGAAATTTGGAAAAGCAATAATAACATTGCTTTGCCAAGACATTAAAACATGAATAAATATACTTTTATACCAAAGCTGGTCATTAAACAAAATCTTTTTTATCTGCTTGCATGACCAAGAGTCACTGTGCAAACTTCCTAACAAGTGGCATCTTGTGACTGCAGTGAAATCATAATATCTGTATAATTTTTCTCTAATTAGAGACAGTAAATGATAAAATAAAGATTTAATAGCATTTCGTGTTAGTTCTTGAAATAAAAGGCAGGGAATAATGAGAGCAGAACAACTTGTAGAAACAAGAGTCGCCTAATAAAGTTTTTCAAATTACCTATCGACCGGCTAGATCTTCCTTCCCAGAGGAATATATAACCACTTCTCCAGAGAGAACTGCATGACGTTTTAAAAACAAAGTTGTAGTTTAAATTCACCAGAGAGGAAGCAGAAGGTATATTTAGTTATGTCATATAGTGCTTTGCAATTACAATATTTCCAGTGGATGAGCCCCACTCTGCCTGGACCTGCATGTTGGCCTCCATTCAGGACCTTCACTGTGGAAAACTGAGCCTCCATCACTAACAGCAACCCTTTTGCGTAAAGACAAAAACAGATAATTTAAAGCAAAAAAGACATCTAAGACATAAAAGACGAACATACCCTTCCAGCAATATGCAGCTTTTTTGCATTTCTGGTGAAATGCTGATGTTTTGGTTTGATCCATCCAGCTGTCTGCAGGAGATCATCCGTCTCTCATCACCACTGAGTGCGCAGGCGGCCGCAGAGACATGGGTATCTGAATAACTAGAATTACTGCCTCATAGTTCCTGTAATTTTCTGAATGTGACTTGAAATTTGAAGTCCAGCCCCCATCCTCTCCCCGCTTGAAAGCTTTGGGTTTTCTGAAAGAGAAAGCTAAGTCCTCCTGGTATGCCGTGTAGTTCATATCACACTCATCCTCTCTAAAGGTAAAAAGGTGAATTCCTCTGAGTATTGCTTCCAGGTGTTGAGACCAGGCGGTGAACTGAGCGGAGAGGAATGGTCACACTCTGCTAGATTCCCCCCAGAAACAGTGTTTTCCACAATTAACGGCTGTATCCTAACACTTAATATGCCTGGAGAACGGTATGCTCCTAAGGACATATAAACATGACAATAAAAATCACACACTAGCCAAAACCAAACAATGTTTTCCTCTGCTTTTTTTCTGTTGCTCAAACAGTTGAACTTGATCTGTTTTTCACAAGATGAGTCTGTGGAGCTGGGAGCTCTTTTGTTATGCAGGAAGAACAGTTGAAATGGAAACATTCGGCCGAGGAACAGTTTAATGTCTGCAGCAGCAGCGATGTGAGGGGACGCATCCTAGCTCGCCTACACTGCCAAGTATGCAGGTGTAAATCAATCCACTGGCTCGACACACCCAAACAAGTACGCAGTTAAAGTGTGCTGCAAGCAAATTTTATTAAATATATATAACTTGTATATATTTATTATGCAATATATAACTTAGAAACAAAAGAAAAGCAACAGAGAAATTGTCTTAAAGTTACTCACAAAAGTATTCTTTTTTTTCCCTCTATAATTAATCACTTTACTGCGATAAACTTTGGTGAATTTTTTGGGGATTTAATGTGAAAAACCAACAAAAAGTATTGAATAATTATAAAGTTCAAGGAAATGATACATACGTCCAATGAAAAATGTCTAAAAAGTGTGGTATGCATTTGTAGTCAGACCCTTAAAGTCAAATCTTTGTAAAATGGCTTTTTGCTCTAATTACATCTACAAGACTTTGAGGGTGCCCATTTACCAACTATGAATAAAATGTTGTCAATTCTTCTTTGATGAGTCACATTCTTCAACTGGACTGAATTTTGACTGGGCCATTCTATAATATGACTGTTCTTTGATTGAAGCTAGGACTGTAACAATTCATCAAATGATTCGAGTACCTTGATTGTTAAAACTTCAAGGCAAATTATCTGCCTCAAAGCTTTGTTAAAATATATTTTACTGTGGCATGACATGTTCCAGCCGGATAATTATCTGTGTTGCGTAATGCTCTAACCAATGATATGTCGACAAATGCTAAGTGCTGTTAGCATAAAATAGGGTGACCAAGCGTCCTCTTTTCCCTAGACAGGTCAGGATTTTCATCGTTTTTGGGGGACCAATAAGCATGCTTACAGCAGCTGGCATGACACGTGGAATGGTGTAGCTTTACAGACGGACTGGAAACTTTCCTACCATTCCCGTCACAACAAATGGTTGGCGGAGCGCGCACCGTGGTGTGTTTAGCTGGCGTGTGTGGTTCTGTGTGTGACGAAGATGCCAAAGATACGTTGCTCACATAAACACAAAAGCTGAGAATTTATCTATTAAACTGACTGAAAACTGAAGATTGATATGGAAACTGCCCATAAAGTATCTTTGTGAGACTGCTGCCTATTATATTGAATATTAATTCAGATTTTTGTGTAATTTCTGTCCAGGTTGACTTAAAAAAAATAACTTTTATTATTGCATTGTAATTTTCTAAGCTACAGAAAGGTAATTGTTAGTGATTAGCCTGTCGCATTAAGCAACAAATCAATTGCATGATAAATTAAAAACAAGCTCAAGATTTTCCGTTTGCATTACTTATTTTTCTCTTTTCTCTCTACTAAAACCTGGGTGACAAAAGTCTTCAGTCTGGTGCTTTAGTCTCAACTAATAATTTTTATGAAGATCAATTTTGTTTGCAGAGACTTCAAAATCAATTTTATTTGTTGTTTCTGTTGCTTTGTTTATTTCGGACATTTAAAATGCCTGCTAAATGTTCATTAGAAATTAAAGTTTATTGATCTTTATGAATGTATCCTGCATTATACCACCATTACCATTACATTACTTAAACTAAATATTTATTCCATTAACTTCTAGGACAATTAGTCATTCAGCATAATTTGTTATCATGACTTATTAGGGAAGCAGAAATATCAAAGTTTGGGCCAATACTGATGTGGCAGTATTTACCAACATTATATCCCATCAAATTTTTTATTAATCATCAAAATAATCGATAGATTGCTTGATAACTAAAATAAGGCTTCACCAACTCAAACTGAAGCCACTCCACAGAAGCTCTGGTAGCATGTTGAGGGTTTTCCTGGTGGAAGGTGAACTTCCGGCTGAGACTCGACTCCTCTAAGGGGATTCCCTCCAGGGTTCCCCTATATCCACTTCCATAAATCTCCTGTTTCCAGCTCCAGGCTTGTAGAAGAAAAGCGTCCCTACGGCATGAGATTACCACCCACACATTTCAACATAGGGATGCGTTCAGGGTCATATGCAGTGTTGGTTTTACTATACACATTGTTTTGAGTGCAGAGTTTCCTGTACATGTAATTGATCATGACGCAACGCCACAGCAAAGTAAATGTTTAGTTTTTTCCATGTACATTAAAACATTGTAAAGCATATCAGATGTATATATTTATATATTCATAGCATTTGCACACTGATCCGAACCATAATTAGAGTTTGAAACAAATTTAAATATGAAACGTTAAAATGTACTTTATTTTGAAAAAGCAACCCTGCTGGCTCCTGACTGTCTGCGAAGCTAACTACTCTGCGCTGCACTGCTCTCAGGAGTGAAGAAAAACTAGAGACCACAGTCCGAAGTAGAGGCTGTTAACTGAGGAGGTTAAGTTGAAAACATTTTTAGTTCAAGCCTGTGAAAACGACCCTAATGTTAACGTATGCTGGATTTGAATGACAATAACATGTAATAATTCAGATGTGTTTTGAAGGTTCCCTTATTATGGTATATAATCAGCAGTGGCATGTCACCCTCTGTGGCATGCCTTCCTTTATGTGGTTGTGTCCCCAACATCCCTTATGGGAAAATTCAAATGACATCTTGTTTGGTTTCTCTAGAAAATCCCAATGTCAATACAAAGAAGTTGGTGGTTGTAACTGAAAAAAATGTGAAAAAAGTTCTTATGTCACAAAAGCACTTCAGCAAAGCACTATAAAACCCAGAATTTATGCTGAAAATAAATATAAATGAGGAAATGATGACGGCGACATGTTTTATTTTGCGTGTCGGAATATGATGAAGTGAAGGATCTTTCGTCTTTACTTGAAAACAGACCCTTTCACGTTCCCTGATGTGGCTTGGCACGCTAATAAAAGAAGACTTCAAAAGGAGAAGGACCTGGCACTTGGTGAGAAGGGCCTCTTGCTGAAAGAGAGGAGGGCAAATGTTTTCAAGATAATGCCAGCTGCTCTTCCTCAAAATTTCAGCTAAAACTGACATTGCCATCAATCAATCAATATTTCTGTTGTTACTTATATATACAAATAAAATAATACTCTGTGATCGGATACAGATGGAGAAGAGTTTAAAAACCCCAAAATACGAGGTCATATTGACCAGAGTGGGTCGCTAAGTTTGTGTCACTCTGTAAGAAGAAACTTGATCGTTGTACTCCAGAAACCCGAGACGGCTTCGCATGTGAGTAAGTGGGAGTCAAGTGTCACTTTCGGATTTGCCACAACAGGCTTGAGATGTAAACAGAAAGGCATTAAAAATGGATGTCTTCTATCCAAACAAGATCTAGCAGATAGTAAATGAATGCCATCCCAGAAAAATATTCTTTCAAGTAAAATTGTGTCAAGATTTAAGGATGGCCAAGTTCTTCAAGCCTACCGCCTCTGCAATAACCCTTTACCAAGTCGACAACCCACTGCTAATTTCAGCGTATGCTTCATAATTTTAAATGAGTTGGCAACTGACTTAAAGCTTTTATACACTTCCTCTATATCAGTAAGCCTGATTGCACTTACTGGTTTTATAATAACTGTGGCAATAATGTTTAAGACCCTAACTTTTGATCTGCAACTCATTACAGATTAAAAGAACTTTATGCTTATATATGAGAAGAAGAATCCACATTTTAAAGGAAATGTGTGCTTTTCATGCATCTGGCTCTAAATAAGCTTGCTGAAGATTAACACTTCAAACAATCTGGAATGTTCTTCACTTAAATGAAGGAAGTCTGCATTTCTGACTGTAAATGTCCTGCAGTGGAAGTGCTCTAAATGCACAATGGTTGCAGCAGCATGCTGGCTTTTAAAAGGTCACATGCAAATGACACAAAAACAAAGACATGCAACAATGTTATTCTGCAAAAGCATATCAAAGACATAAAAAGATACTAATTTTATACAGTTTGTACATTTTCCACAGTGACAAATTCAAGAACTTGTCAAGCATTTTTGGGCAAGTTTTCAAAAAAAAAAAAAATAACACTAAATAATAAAAATTAAGTTAAATAAAGACAGTTTTAGTTCACTGTTATTCACTATTATTGTTAGTAATATGTTTGTGGTAGTGTTCTGCGATCTAGAGCAGGGACAAGGTAAACTAAAAAAATGCCATGTTCTGAAGTGTTTCTCTCACACTTGAGTGGTTTGAAAGCAAAACAGTAATTAATGAAAAAAATTCCCCAATTTCAGTAATGTTGTTTAAATTGTAACTTATAAAATGATCAACCAGTCCCTGAGCCATTAGGAATAATAAATATTCAATATTTAAACAATCTAAATAAATAAAGTTAAGATAAATTATCTTCCTTCTCATTAGGATTTCCTGGATTTTGCGAATAGACAAAACTTTGGTAAGTTTAACTGACCTAAAACAAGAAACATTTAGTCTAATTTAACTTCAGACGGTGAGGGGAGAAAATCTGTTTTTTTATTTGGTGTATGAAAATATACAACTATAAATAACATTTTCCAAATTTAAGGTTGTAAGCAACTGTCAGATTGTACTTTACTGCAAAACTGTGCAGTTTGAATATCAAGCACTTTCAAGGACTTTATGCAGAAATCAAGAACTTTCCAAACCTTAAAAACACCCAATTGAAATTCAAGCATTTCCAAGGATTTCAAGCACCTGTACAAACTTGTGTATATTCTAACAAAATGAATAGGTTTTAAAAGCTGATGCAACAAAAGGTGTTAAATTTGAATAATTAAATTGAAACAACAAAAACAACTCTTTACTATCCACTTTTATGGATATCAGTGGGCAAAATACAATACTAGTTCACCATGCAGTCATGTTAACAACTGTATGCTTAGCACATACTAAAAACTAAAGGTTCAGCTGTGCATTTGGTTACACAATACCACTGATAATACCTTTTTATCAGAAATATGTGTTTAAATGAAACAAAAAAAACAAACTTCTCCCTACAAAGGTCCAGAAAGGATGGCTCAGAATCAGCACAGAAAAGAAGAGGGCACTTTGCAGCAGCCAGGCAATAGCTTCCCTGTAAGAAGAAATGCTCACTGTCACCTCAATAGGCAGCCAACTGGCTCCTGAAAGAACACCTTCAAATCTAACTTTAGACCTGAGCAGCTTTTGCCCATAAAGCACCAGAGAATGTCAGGAGAATCAGATCTGGATTCACACATGAACAGACAAGGAGCACAGACTGGTCCCAGGCGCCCGTTCACAACTAGGAGTACTGGTGGCTGTATTTTCAGCACAGAACACAAGGAAGTCCCTATTAAATACCACATGCCTATTACTGCTGTTTTGTGGCAGGAAACAGATTTACAATGGATTTAAATGGGCAGATAGACAAATACCAACAGAGAAGTGGCTAAAAGTGACCATTGTTAAGCTGAGCGGTAGACGTTGTGCCTCTTCACCGTCTGGGAGTTTTTTTAAACTCTAGTGGGATCAAACCTATGGTCAGTGGAAATACAGTAGGCTGTCATTTTAAATGTTCAGAAATATGCAGTTACATTAAATCAGAAAGGTGTGCAAACATTTTTATTCTTATCTATCCTCACAATTTATTTCTATACATGTAAAATCTAACTAGCCTTTTTGCTACAAAGCAACAATGTGCAATTCCCCCCCCAATTCACAATTCAATATTTGCTAATTTTTCAGTATAAAACAACTTTTAATTATTATTGGAAAAACCGTTCGTTGTAGTACTCATCTAAAATATTTGAAAGAAAATGCAGCTGAAGAAGCTGCAATGCCTAGATGCGATGCTACTTGACATACGATTGGGTGGTGTTTGCAAAGCAGCCAATCACAGAGTGCCATTTATTTTCCCTCGTGCTGATTGGCTTACCCCAAGGAGCAGAAGTAAGGAAGACTGTAAATATTAGCTTCTGTTGTAGTGCTAAGATGGTTTCCACTGAGCGTATTAATGCATAATGAGGTATGATTGGTGCTTAGAATATTCTAATAGGAAGTTATGTGTTTTCAAATTACAAATTATTATCAGACATAACAGAGAAATCACTCAATTTTTTTATTATTAGACAATCACCTAAAAAGTATACCGTGAAATATTGACTTGAGCAATTAGGACAAAATTACACATATTAAATTAAAACTGACTCAAAGATTCCTCACAAATTAAGACATTAGCAAACATAAACTACCAATCCAGATCTAAAGCCGGAGTTACTTCGCAGTCCAAATTCAGCTGCTCAGATCTATATAAAGAGCAAGCACAAGGTTGCATTGGGACAAGTATATGGAAAAGCTTCAACTTAAGCCACACTCTACCCCATTATAAAATTACACAAAATCTGAAAACAAAGTAAAAAAAAAAAAAAAAAAAAAACAAGGAAAAAAAAGGAGAAGCTTTTTCCACCCACTACCTGGCATCCACTTCCAAGTGAAAATAACAGGGCTTAGTGGAAAACAACAGTGTCTGACAGAGAAAATGACTCATCTCTCGCTCCATCCCTCCATTGCTTGCGTTCTACTTTCCTCTCAACTAGTTAACCGCTCCGGCACATCCCGTACCTAAAAACACGGCTGATCTCCAATGACAACGGAGACACCAACAGTCGGTACGACGCGCTCGCCTTCAATTCCCAGAACCCACGGGTCTGACAAACAAATCTGTCTGGGTCAAACCAGAACTGACTTAAGGGACGTAATGACGTTTGATTAAAATTAGATTTCGAGAGCTGGAGGAAAATAGAAACATTGGTAGAGCAAACATCTTAAAGGTCTATATGACAGACCGATGAAGAGGGAGCTCATTTTGTTCTCTAGTGTCAGTGATTCAAACAGAAGTTTCTGGACTTCTGCTACAACTCAGCTGAATTTGGACTTTTAAAATAGAATAAAGTAAAATTAGCATAACATAATAGTAACTTTACAATTTTGGTGAATAAATAATTCAAAAGAACATTTTACATTTTACAAAAAAAATATAAAATTTATATGGAAAAGAGGTTAAAGTTTGCTCTTAAGCATTCTAATTGAATAATGAAATAAAATATCAGTTGTGCCACACTAATAAAACCTGAAAACACACACCTGATAAATGAAGATGTTTGAGTGACAAAAGAAGAACTTTATTTTTTACTTAACTTTGTGGTTTTAGTTTATTGCAAACAGAATCTGTTGAGAATTATAAATTGCTATTTTCAAAATAAATAAATGGCTGGGCACAGCTCAACGCCAGAGGAAGGATGTGAAAATAATTAATATTTCCATTTTTTTGGCTGTTGATCACAAAATCAATGCAAGATAAATTATGGTAATTTTGTCATATTTTGAAACAGACATTCAAGTTATAGAATCTTTTTTTTTTGGTAAAGTTCAGATGATGATTAGAGTAAAGAAAATGAATCAAATGACTTGTTACAGAGTATGTGTGTCTGTGTAGGTTTGGGGGTTAAAGGTCACAATGTGCATTTCCATAAAATAGAAAACTTTCCAATTCAGAATTTACTGTAGAAATTCAAAGCCAGAATGTTAAATTTAATCATTTTACCAACAAACCATCCACATTAACTTTAACTAAATAAAAAAAGAAAGGATTTGCAAAAGTTTCAAAATTAAACAGAAAAGAGAAATAAACAGAAACTAATGAAAACAGGAGAAAAAAAATGCATAAAAGCCAACAACTTTTTCAATGTTTTCATTCCATAAACTCATCAAAAACATCATGTTCTACAGTTAATTGAAATAAAACTTGTTTTGAAGGGAGTAATGTGTTGATTGATGCATAAATGGAATAATCTTGTAATTCCTTTCTTTTCAGTTGGATTTAAAAACCATTACAAAACCTGCAGCACAGTTGTTGCTTGTTGATGTGTTATATGGCTTAAAATTGATAAATTTATGTAGATTAAAATTGAAATGAGCAGAGCTAAATTTGTAAGTCTGCCTTAATCAAGCCTGACTGATGCATCTGCAGAATGTTTGGTTAAAATAACGTACAAAAATCTGATATTAAAGCAGCGTTAAGATTAGATTAGATTAGATTAGATTTTATTTGAACAAAATAAAATAGTACACAACAGCAAGAAGTGCACAAAAAAAGAAGAACACAAAAACAGAGAAAATACAGCTATTTTTTTTTTTTTTGTTTGTTTCAGTTAAGATATCATGCTCAAAAAAAGATGGTTTTCACTAGATTACAAAGACAAACTTCATTTCTTGTACTTTCTGATCTTTACTTTTCCAGTCATTTCAGCTACGGATTGAGAAACTACTGCTCTGTTAAAAGAAAAAAAAAAAAAGACTGCGGAGGCAGGAGAGAAACTACAGCACGGAAACAAAAGAAGGGTCAGCAGTATGAATACACACATGCAACTATGACGCAGCAGTTCAGCAATGCGTACACAGCTCGCTGCTGGTGAGAAGACAGAATCAATTTCAAATGTTTCCTGAGCTTTTATTCAGAGTCAGAGCTGAAACAATCATCGTAGGGCTTGTGTGAGACAGCCAGAAGTCAAAGCACACACAAGAGGATAGCTATCTCCTCTCTAATTGGCTGTCAGGAGTTTCTGATGGACTCAGAGAAACCCCAAACGCGTTTCTGGATTCCTTTAATTGTGAGAAGAAAAACTAAATCAAAGCAGATTAACACAGTCTCTGTTGCTTTACAAACATATCACTTAAAGCAGAACTGTTCAATAAAAATTATTTAAAAAAGAAAAGATCTGACCAGCTAGTGCTTGGAGAGACGTTTAGGAGCACGTCTGTCAAACTGTGATGGCTGTATTTCAAAGAGGCGGTCTGATTCGCCGCATGTGAAAGCAGACTCTGGATTCTGAGTGACAGCTTTCGACCGTTTTATGACCAGTAAAACTGTAAACAAGTGGGCCGGAGCAAGGGAGGGAGGGAGGAACGGAGCGAAGCGTCCGTCGCCTCGGACGTCGCCTTTCTCTGCCTTCCCGCTTTGTTTCACTTCTGAAAATCTGCATGAATGAGCAGAAGATGAAACAAAACAAAACGTACAAATTAAAAAGAAGGCTGAAATCTCCCACTCTATTCCACCAGACATGAGGTCGTCTGAGAAATAAGTATATGCACAAAACGGCAAAACCGCAGCCGACTGACAGCGCATGGGAGAAGATGGGAGTCTGAAGGGACATAAATCACATCCCCTGTTTAAGTTGTTGCGGCTGTTGAGTTGGTTGCTTGTTTTATATGGGTAAACAACTATAAATCCTTGCAAAACAAAACCGCTTTCCTCTGTTTTCAGCAGCCCTGTCTTTGCAGATGATGCCATGGAATCAAATGGAAGTATGTTAATCAGAATGAGGCCGCATATCTAACTTTATAGTCATGCTCACAACAGGCAGGAGTCAAATAAAAAACATTACAAGGCAATTTTTTTATCAATAAAAGATTGAGACAAGAGGAAAAGAAAATTCACAAAATTCTGTTTCAAATGCAAGAATGTTACCCCTCTGCTTCCAGATAACCTGAAACCAACATCAACAGCATTTGCCCCGCCTCACAGTTGACAATTACCATCTGCTGTTGGCTGTTGGAGCCACGCTGAGGCTACTGGGAAAGTGCAAAGTTGTGAATTGATCTGAAATCATTTAGAACTTATTTATAAGCCGATAATATGGAGTCGTCTTCTCTCCTCACGGTTGCTGCTTTTTATCTTCTTAAAAGAGAACATCTGATTGGATTTTCTGATTGAAATTTTCAGCAAAAATCCATCAAAACATGGTAACTAAATGAATTTTTTTCCGTGAAGTAAATGAAAAATAATTAAACAAAACATGTAACCAAAAAATTCCACAAATAATTCAACTTCAACAAATATAACTAAGTGTTGCTGTTTGGCAGAATATTTCGAGCCTTTGCTTGAAAACATTTCTCCAACAAACAAAAAACATTCTTTATGTGCATTATATATGCAACCATTAGCATAGCCTGAATAACCATGATTCCGTGTTAGGGGTGGGTATTTATTGTATTGGTAACATTTATTGTGATAAATTTATTGTCATGATAAAGTTTTGATTTAAAAACTCTCCTTACTGTCAGGATTTTTATTTTTACCATTTTCTCCACTTTGTTCCATAAATGGATATCATTAAATTTCAAAATATGCAGGTAAAAAAAAAAAAATTCCAACACATTTGTTTGACTGCAATTGATGCTGATTCCGGTCAGTTCCCTTCACAGACTCACAAAATCCGGTCTTCACCCCATCTCACACAAACAGATTTTTGTGCTAACTCAACTGCAGACTGACACAGAATTTACCCATCTGGGAATCTGAGGTAAACTCAGGCAAAATCAACCAAAGTCCTGAAGGGGTCACAGTCAGAAAAGGGAACAGGAACTAAACTCTATAGAGAACAGACAACTAATGTGTGCAACTTTGTGACAAATCCCAAAATGACACAAAAAGCACAAAGTCCTAAATATTATAACATTTTACAGACAAGTAGTATTTGCAGTTAAAATGCTTGAACAATGTTTTAAAAAACACAGTTTCCCTCACACAAGTACACACAGATTTGTTTCCTGTTTTTAGGGAATTAATTTAGCTTACCTCCCTGGTACGCCCAACTCTGATTGGCTTGTGCAGTAAGTCTGTCTGACAGAGACATTGGATAGATTGATGTTTATGCTTTGTAAATAACAGATTTAAGTCATAAGCCTTAAGACGATCCTTTTGTAACTAAGAAGAACAAATATTACAGAAGTAAAGCTGTTGTTTTTCCTTTTCTGTGAGTGAAAAACACGTTCAGATGACCTGAGGTCTGGCAGCTTAGCATAAGCAGTCCATAGCATTCCACGTTAGGCCACAACAGGAAGAAAGAAAAACACATTTGTTGCTTTTGGTGCTTGTTGAATATTATTGCCCCGCTGCACTCACATAAAACTCAGAACTATGCATAATTAAAGGGCACCCGGACTTTACACAGTTCGCCCAATACAAATGTGGAAAACCCTTAAATGCTGTCAATCTCGAGGTCACTGCTATGTTTCAGCTCAACTGTGCAAAAACAAAATTGCACAATAGCACTGTACAAATACTCGGTGTCTGCTGCATATAAAAATATATTTCAAAGCTATTTTCAAGTTTCAAACATGGTTTTGTGCATGTGTTTTTTTCCCCCAAAAATGGAGTTTTTGTCATTCATGCCAGTTCAACCCACTGACCTGTGTTTTACTGAGGACTGCTTCCAATTACAGCTAGCTAAAAAAAGGCCTTGGAAATGTGTGAAATCATTTGTTGCAACATTGTGTTTAATACCTCAAGACTTACTGGCCTTGGGGTGAGATTTTATGTGAATTAATAAAAAAAAAAAATTCCTCAGGATTGCAGCTTATCAGAAGTGAAGAAGAGGAAGAAATGTATTACTTTTTTGCATCTTTGTAAATATCGAAAATATTCTTAGACCCAAAATTGTTTATATACTCAGTAGATCAGGGGTGCTCATAAGGTCGATCGCGATCTACCGGTCGATCGCGGGAAGGTTTTGAGTCGATCGCGGCAGCAGGTGACAAACTGAACACCGCCAGGACACTGAAACCAGAACTTCCTCTTCTGACAGACTTATCAAAATATTCACAAAGATTCTAAACGTTTGTAGCTTCATTAAATAATAATAAAATTAACAAAACGTGTTAAAATTAATAATCTTAGTAATTATTGTTCTGTTGAACAATACAAGGTGTTGCGCAATTCAGTGCGTTTCGGTTCCATTAACAAAAAAAAAAGCGACTCAAAGACCAACTGACTAGCAGAGCAGGAGTTTAAATTAGCTAATCAAGCACTACAGAGGAGAGGGTTGTTAATAATCGAGAAATAAATATCAATCCTGGAAACCTGATATCGTAACGGACTGAATCTTTTTAACCTAATCTCTGCTAGGCTCGCGGGGCGCAGGCCGTTGCCACGGCAACGGGTGTGCTTAACGACACACAGAGAGAGAGACTAAAAAGGTGCGAGTGGTTATGAGTTGATCACCTGTTCGGGTTATTTTACCTTTGCTGTGGATCTTTACAGCC